>JAWPHD010007890.1:0-122343 GCA_037043455.1 Cyrtodaria siliqua
CAAACATTTCTAGATGAACATAATATAATTATAGTAGTATGTTTTTGAAGGAAAGCATTTAACGAAACGATAAGAAAATCAAAATGTCTCAATGAGGTAAAACAAAGGTAAACCTTTACGAATGTTAAACGAAAGAAGTGTTTACTTCTCGTCGTAAAATAAATTTAGGCAATACAAGTAATCAATAATAACTCCGGGTTGTTTTCGGTCTTAAAGCTACTATACCTATACTTAAGCAGTATTAAATACATATAAGGAAATCATAGGCGTATTATTGGGCGTGTTTAGTTTCAGTCTCGTACCACTGTAGCCTGGCCGAAAAAATATAAGGCGATAATCTTATAGAAGAACGTCGTTATAAATCTGTCGTTGGATGTAGGTACATAAAAAGACAACAACGTCCCTATGATTGAAAAACAGAATTTCACTACAAATTTGCATTTCATTGTACACAGTCGGTTCCCTTCTTAAAAGCTGTTATAGTAGCTTTAATTAGGCTATTGATGTATTTAACCCATAAGAAAAAGAAAATCTAAGGACGTTTGTAAATTTGTCTCACATAGAACGCTTGATATTATCGAGGGGTCAGTGCAAAACTATTGTAACTACATATGAATAAAAAAGGAGATACAATAGTTTTGCACTCAACCCTCGTTATGCTGTTCGTGGTGCCGACTGTAAATGCAGCCCGATATAGGTGGTTTTGAAGTAAAATACCGCTGACGCCGGTGCTAGGGGGCGTGAGAGGTGTTGCTTCTTTCATTACTTCTCATGAACAGACTCAATAAAACCAAACCGCTTCTTTATTCTCTTAATTGTGTTTGATGCTCCCAAAGGATCACCTTTATCAGTATTTATTAACATTGACACTAGCGTTCGTTTAGTGCAGTGTGGCGGCTGTAAAACATCTCCCCGTGCTACGAATCAGTAGTGTTATTTTTACTGGTCCTTTGGGACCAACGAGCCCAATATAGGTGGCTTTGAAGTAGAATACCGCTTAAGCCGGTGCTAGAGGGCGTGAGAGGTGTTGCTTCTTTCATTACTTATCATGAACAGACTCAATAAAACCGAGTCTGCTGCTTTATTCTCTTAACTGTGTTTGTTGCTCCCAAAGAATCACCTTTATCAGTATTTATTATCTATTATCTATTCAATATGCGCGTGAATATTTCCAGTGAATCGGCTCCTTAATTTAACAAATTTGCAAAGTGTATATAAATATGGACACGTTGTTTACGATGTTATGACTCACAGAAAATGCCGCTTTCAATTGTAAACTAGAAAGGACAGTCGCTTCTGATGCTATAATACAGTGAAGACAACATTTGAATGAAATGATCTGTGGCATACGCGGTTTTATACAATGTGTGACCCATCATTGACGTACTATACCTTGATAACATCGCAAAAAAAGAAAAACAATCCTTAAATAAAACGTTCTTTAATCTGACAAAGAGAAATGAAATATACGCTGTGGCCAACATGTACAGGTACACATTATCACTTGGACAATCTATTATGCAAACACCACATATAACAATCTTAATAGGACAGTTCTAAAACATTACAAGTGTGCTAGTGCTGTCTTACAAGCACAAGAGTAGATATAAAATTTGAATAGTAGCGTTCAAGGACCACAGTCCACAAACAGACATAGAAAGAAACAACAATTACAAGGATAAATAAAAGACAATGTAGATGACATCAAACACTTTAAATGCTCGACAATAGGGCTACCAATAGGTCAGAGATAAACAAGGTCGCTGGGGTTTAAACCGGGTTCTTAAGTTTCCCAAAACTGACTCTTACCGTATTTCATCCCAGTAAAACTAGTCAGTTTAAATAAAATTCACCGACAGGATTCTATCAAACTAGGCAGCATTAATCGGCAGTATAAGTATAACACAAAGATGATCATGCATATATGAATATAAAAACACGAGCATAGCAAATCACAAAGCAAGTACTCGACTTGGCAAAAGCCTGCGCAACAAGAGAATATAACATTAATGGCACGGCAAGACAAGATTGGAGACACATATAAACCGTTACCGTTTTCTCAGGATTTAGGTAGGCATTATCATAAGGTCCCCAATATGTCCGGTCATCGCAAAATCAAATAGGAAAGCATAGTTTTCTAACTGTAAATGGGTCAACCACCAAGCATGCAGTGGGTTGCAATATGATATGGTATTGTCCTCTCTTGATACAATCGTTAACAAGTTTAATAACGATTATATTAAAATGATAATGACCGTCTAAATGGGGATAAATAACGATATCGAAATCAAAATCATCTCGCTTTGAAGTTGGCTCGGTGTTTGGGGTTAGACCTTCAAACCCAGTTCGGTATTCAACATTCGAACCCAATTCGGGGTTCAACATGCAAAGCCAGTTCGGGGTTCGACATTCGAACCTAGTTCGGGCATCAGCATTCAAAGCCAGATTGGGGTTTGACATTCAAACCCAGTTCGGTATTCCATATTCGAAACCAGTGCGGGGTTCAACATTCAAACTCAGTTCGGTATTCAACATTCGAACCCAATTCAGGGTTCAACATTAGAAGCCAGTTCGGGGTTTAACATTCAAAACCTGTTTGGGATTCGACATTCAAACCAAGTTCGGTATTCAATATTCAAAACCTGTTCGGGGTGCGACATTTGAACCCAGTTCGGGGTTCAACATTCTAAGCCAGTTTGGGGTTCGACATTCAAACCCAGTTCGGTATTCAATATTCGCAACCAGTTTAGGGTTCAACTTTCAAAGCGAGATCGGTATTCCATATTCGAAACCAGTTCGGGGTTCAACATTCAAACCCAGTTCGGTATTCAACATTCGAACCCAATTCAAAGTTCAACATCAGAAGCCAGTTCGGGGTTCAACATTCAAAACCTGTTCGGGGTGCGACATTCGAATCCAGTTCGGGGTTCAACATTCAAAGCCAGTTTGGGGTTCGACATTCAAACCCAGTTCGGTATTCAATATTCGCAACCAGTTTAGGGTTCAACATTCAAAGCCAGTTCGGGGTTCAACATTAACAACCAGTTTGGGTTCAACATTCAAAGCCAGTTCAGGTTCAACATTCAAACCCAGTTTGGTATTCAACATTCAAAACCAGATCGAACCCAGTTCGGGGTTCAACATTCAAAGCCAGTTCGGGGTTTGACATTCAAACCCAGTTCGGTATTCAACATTCGAGTGTTGAATACCGAACTGTGTTCTAGTGTTGAATACCGAACTGGGTTTGAATGTCGAACCCCGCACTGGCGTTGAATGTTGAACCCTGAACTGGGTTCGAGTGTCGAATACCGAACTGGGTTTGAATGTCGAATCCCGAACTGGTTTTGAATGTAGAACCTCGAACTGGCTTTGGATATCGAACCCTGAAATGGTTTTGAATGTTGAACCCTTAACTGGCTTTGAATGTTGAACCCCGAACTGTGTTCGAATGTCGAACCCCGAACTGGTTTTGAATGTTGAATACCGGACTGAATTCGAGTGGTGAATACCGAACTGGGTTCTAGTGTTTAATACCGAACTGGCTTTGAATATCGAACCCCGAACTGGCGTTGAATGTTGACCTCGAACTGGGTTCGAGTGTTGAATACCGAACTGGTTTTGAATGTTGAATCCCGAGCTGGCTTTGAATATCGAACCCCAAACTGGTTTTGAATGTTGAACCCTTAACTGAACCCCGAAATGGGTTCGAATGTCGAACCCCGAACTGGTTTTGAATGTTGAGTACCGGACTGGGTTTGCATGTCGAACCCCGAACTGGCTTTGAATATTGAAATAAGTATAGAAGTCGAACAGTTACAGATACTATGAATTGGGGTCCTCATATTAATACAATATCCAGCAAGGCAAATAAAACCCTCGGCTTTATTCGTCGTAATCTCAGTTTAGCCCCCAAAGAAACTAAGTCTACTGCTTACAAGACAGATCGCCTACAGTTAGAGTATGCCTCCCAGATCTGAAACCCATATACGCAAACCAATATAAACAAGTTAGAAAAAGTCCAGAGAACTGCAGCAAGATGGTCATGTAGAAGATGGCACAACACTGGTCACGTGGGTGAGATGCTCAGTGATCTTAAATGGCCCACCCTTGAACCCCGTCGCAATCAATAGAGACTCGTATTGTTCTACAAAATACACAACGACCTGGTCATAATAGATAAAGAAACATACCTCCCAAAACCCACCACCAGAAGAATGAGAGCGAATCATGAGTATAATACATGAGACCATGTGCTTACACAGATGTATTTAGTAACTCATACTTCCCGAGAACAATTCCACTGTGGAATAATCTCAGCCCCGCAACTGTCTCCGCTGAGACAGTAGAGGGGTTCAAATCCCAAATGTAAGCAGTAAGGCAGAGGTTAACAGTTAAACCTCTGACCTACTTCCTGTAAATAGTTTTAATCGGTGTCCCAGTCGGTAGCCAAATATCTCTGTTTTTTCCCCTTTTGATATTTGGATGTATGTAAATATTTTTAACATGTCACCACCCTTCCTGCCATTATGGTCCTATAGGACAGTGTGCAGTATCAATCGAAAGAAAGAATGTAGAACCCCGAACTGATGTTGAATGTTGAGTACCGAACCCCGAACCCCGAGCCAACTTCACACACATTATTATTTCTACATTTTCAATTAAGAGATCCAAATCGATAAAATAATCTACAGTATCAGAAACGTTAACATGTATACACATGTATTTTTGTCTTGTCTCTTACTATTTTACGTCAAGTGAAGAACAAGTTTACGGTTTACGATTCCTTCTAATCGTACGTTTGTACCACCGATCAACCCTAAACGAAAACCTTAGAGTTGCATCGTATAGTGACAGATATATGTTGATACTCCATGTGTACTTATTTTTGATGGGATTTTAGTCCTTTGCATGCTGTATGACCCTCGTAACGCTCCTTTCAAAATAGACATTCTATAGAATGGTATTTTATCGATATAATTCATGACGCAATCGTTATTCCAGCCCCCAAACCTGGGAAGGATCGTACGGACCCAATAAATTATCGCCCTATTGCTTTAGCGAGTTGTATATGTAAAACCATGGAACGAATGATTAATGAGGGTCTCGTTTTGTACCTGGAGTCCAGCAAATTGATAACAAAGTATCAACGTGGATTCCGGCGCCAACGAGGCACAACAGACAATCTCATTCGATTTGAATCATTTATTAGGGAAGCTTTCGTAAAGAAGAGAACATGCATCTAGTCGCTGTATTTTTTGACTTGGAGAAAGCTTATGATACTGCATGGGAGTACGGTATCATGAATGATCTTTATGACCTTGGTCTTAAAGGCCGATTACCAATTGTTATAGAGAATTTCTTAGATGATAGACAGTTTCGTGTCCGAATGGGTTCAACCCTCTCTGACATTCATGAACTGAACAGGAGATGGGTGCGCCACAGGGCAGCATACTCTCTGTCACCCTTTTCAATATAAAAAATAACAGTATAGTTAAATGCATCAATCCTGGTGTGGATTGCTCTCTATTTGTTGACGACTTTGTTATGTGTTATCGGGCAAAAAACATGAACACTATTGAGAGACAACCTGGTCTGATGAAAATGGTTTTAAATTTTCTAAATCTAAAACTAATTGCATGCACTTTTGTCAACTACGTAAACATCATGATGACCCTCATCTAACACTGGATGGGTCACCAATACCAGTAGTGGATGAGACAAAATTCCTTTTTGTCTTATTTTCGACCGTAAATTGACGTTTATACCACACCTTAAATACTTGAAGGCCAAGTACCTTAAAGCTCTTAACTTACTTAAATTTGTTGCAATATCTAATATACTGATAATACTAATTGGGGAGCGGATCGTAACGTACTTTTACAACTTTATAGATCTTTTATCAGATCCAAGCTGGACTACTGCTCAATAGTATATGGATCGACTCGCAAGTTATACTTGCAGATGCTCGATCCTATACATAATCAAGGATTACGACTCGCCTTAAGTGCCTTTCGTACATTTTAATCCTAGTTATGAACCTCTTTTTGATCTAAAACCGAAGGCCCTACTGTCTTTCAAAGCAAATTTAATTAAATTAAATCAAAATACAGTAACTTTCAACATATATGCACAGATGGTTCTAAAGATGGAGCTAAGGTAGATGCAGCAGCTGTTGTTCACAAACACAGCATAAAGAGCCGCCTGATTGACAAGGTCTCTATCTTTTCAGCTGAACTTAAGGCAATTGAACTATATTCAGGAATCTGATGATGACCATTTTGTAATCGTTTCTGATTCCCTTTCATCTCTTCAAGCCCTGGGTAATATGAAACGTGATAACCCAGTTGTGCTTCAACTTTTACAAAAGTACAATTCTCTTATAGTTGATAATGTTATTATTTTCTGCTGGCTTCCAAGCCATGTAGGAATACGTAATAATGATAGAGATGATATATCAGTGCTGCTAAAGCAGCATTAAGTTTACATATATCTAATGCTAAATTACCTAATACTGATTTTAAAAGTTGTATTAACAAATATATTTGTAACTCTTGGCAAGCCGCTTGGGATTTGTCAGTTAACAATAAACTCCATTCAATTAAACCGTTACTCGGAGAATGGCGTTCTTCTAGTGCTTCGACCTTTGATAGAAGATGGTTAATAACAAAAACATTGTGAAAACGATCTTCTTAGGATGTGGTATTGTATTAGCTAGGGACCAAAATGGTCGGATGTGGACAGAGTGGACAAAAGCACCAAACATTCTGTGATAGTAGTTTGTAGTCTAAATTGAAAATTGAAAAGGTTCATTTTGTTACTATTTTATTTTTGGCTTAGATGTAAGCTCCTCTATAATATATTAAATGTCCCCCCACCCACCATGTTAACTATTTTTAGCATACTGCAAAATGTTTAAATATAGCAATATATTCTTAATTATGGCTTAACCCAAAAAAACATTTACACAGAAGTGTTTTATTTTATTTTTGGCTTAGATTTAAGCTTCTCTGTAATATAATAAATGTCCACCAACCCACACCCCACCCCTCATCCCACCTCACACCACCCTACCCCACCTGTAATGTTTCACGTAATACCATACCCACATATTTTACAGGCGAACATATAGAATCAGAATGCTTCAAGTAGGTCACAAGCCATAACTGTAATATTACAAGTAAGTACACACCCACCCATTGTAAAGAACCTAGAGTAGCTGGCTTCAAATTACCGAGTCCCACACAGATTCAGGCCAAACCTGTCATGTTACACGTTACACCTACATATGTGTACAGAACATAGGCACAGCAGGTTTCAAAAATATACACACACCCATACTTGTACATATCACACCTGTCATGTTGCTCGCAAGGCCGCACCCAAGATGGCTTATATATAGCGTTTCCTTCTTATAAAAGAGGATTTAAACAAAACCACTGTCATAACGGAAACTAATACAAATATGTTTTTATTGAATTATTGCAGAAATCAGCAGTTTTAGTTCCTTTTTTCCATTTTCTGCCAAAAGACCCATATTTATCCGTTCATTTATTTATTATTTCATTGACCTATATCAAAACACTTAAATGGGTAAATAAAATAATGAATAAGCATTTAAAATATATTTTTATTGAAGTATTACAGGAATCAGCAGTTTTAGTTATTTTTCCAACATTTTGACAAAAAATGATATACATTTAAGGATTCACGAACCTTTGTAGACCCTTTTAAAAATATGGAAAAAATATAAAACACACATTTGAGGAAAGTTTGGTGCTTTTGTCCGGCGTGTCTATATTGGGTCCTAAAACCTGGGTTTTGGTCCCTAGCTATATAGATAATTGAAAGTATAAGTTTATTCACAGGTTCTTAAAATACCCGTAATTGAATAAGCGTGAAATGAATTATGAGTTAGTAACTCTAATTAAGAACAGAACAGAACAGATATTTTATTAAGACTTGTACAAAGTACATCGTCATTCAGAACATATATACAATATACGAATATAACAAAGTCACGTAAACAGACTATATACATCAACTGTCAGTATAGTTTACATCATCATAGTTAGAGGATGAACAATATTATATTTATACTAAGCATTCAAAATAGAAAGTCTAACATTTAAAGCACATTTTATATACCTCGCTAAATTTAGTAATATATCATTGTTTGAAGTTTCCATCAATTCTATATATTTGAACATAGATGGCCTCTGTTGGTAATATCTTTTAATATATATTTTTCTTAGTTCATTGTAACATTGACACACACATATAAAATGGTATTCGTCTTCCAGATCTTGTGAGTTACAACATAAACAATATCTTTCATTTCTCGGTATGCGATTTCTTGCATACCGTCCAGTTTGTATGTTAAGAGAATGGTCAGATAATCTTATTCTAGAAACAAAGAAATCTCAAATTGCTAGGTAAAACATTAAGATAGTGTTCATATGAAAAATCAGATTTAAAATATTTATAGTTTTCAAGAACAGCACTGCTATCAATTGACCAATACCACTCTTGCTTAAAACAGTCAATTATTCGTTGTTTAAAAACACATGGAAAATGTAAGTATGCTGTCAAATATTTCGAAACGGAAAACTGCGAAATGAAATTTAGACAAATTACGATAACGCAGGTCGAAGAATCAAATGTATTTTATCACCAGACTAATTATTGCGATAGCGTAGCAGCTGTGATGCGTCTTTAGATGAATAGTAAAGAGCAATGCCTGACAATAACATATACTCCTATCGTTTCCTAATTTCTCTGGATGTGGATTTATTGTTACCAGTGGGTCACATTGCCTACTCACTGTCAGTCTGTAACCCTGTATTCACCGCTCTTTGTGTTGTTTATTGTCCGCTTCATTGTATAGTTAATCCCCTATATCTTCATTACATCAAGTACAAACTCTGTTACTATGCACAATTCTATTCCAGTGTCCAGTTTCAATTGGTAACTTATGGCTTCTTGTTCTAAACCCCCGCGGCCTTTTTAGCCACCGTCCGTTCCAATGCGGTAGCACTATTGTCAACCATTTTGTGTTTGTGGTGTGTTATTTGGCCTTTTATTTATCTTTAAAGTTAATCTTTGTTTCTGTGTGTGTTTGTGGTTGACTGTCGTCCTTGAATGATACATTTCCTGTTCGATTTGTATATATATATTGAAGCAAAGTATGCGACACTACCAACATAAAAGGGTTGACAATAGGAGTACCGCCTTGGAATGATCAGTGGAAAAATGCCACGGGGGTTACTTAAGGTTCTAGGATGCACCGAACCTCTGTCTTACCCTATTGTCATCCCAATTTCACAAGACACTGTAAATACGGAAATCCCGCCAGTCTGTGTCCTGTATCAATCTATGCGGAATTAATGGTTCGGTGGTAAAAAGGCAGCTATCTAGTGGTGTTGTTTGTTCGGGTGTTGTATTTGCTATGTACAGGTAGTTGTGTGAAGTAGACAAGATAATCGCGTTGAGAGTGGCAGTGCTTCATTTATACTTAATACACATTGGCGTTTCATATATAATATATACACGTTATTTTGATTAAGTACTATCGAGTGCTTAGTTCGGAAGGGTTTTAATATTGTTCTTTTCTCTAAAACACCGGCATATTTTTGGGCATCAGTATGATTCAGATCAAAGCAATTGTTATTTAGCAATTGCAATGGAAAGCTTGCGAAACCAAAACGTAGTCAGTATATGTTTGTTTAGAACTGTCTATTAATTTTCACGTTATACAAAGTAACTTCAGTGAAAATTCAAATTTATATATACTGATGCTATGAAGACTAACACAACAAGACTCAATAAAACAATTTATCCCCAGAATTGACAAATATATACTGAAAAGAAACAGAAACGCGACACGGAAATTTCCGCTATAAATTGTATGTACAATATACTGCTGTTAATCGAATGGTGCATGGCTACGTAAGGAGGGATTCTTTTCTTCGTGTCTTGTGTTTCGAGTAGACATAATCGAGTTTCTAGTAGAGAATATCGAGTTTCGAGAAGAGAAAAGCGAGTTTCGAGAAGAAAATATCGAGTTTCGAGTAGAGAAATTCGAGTTTTGAGTGGACAAATTCTAGTTTCGAGTAGACAAAATCGAGTTTTGAGTAGAGAAATTCGAGTTTCGAGTAGAAAATATCGAGTTTCGAGTAGAGAAAATGGAGTTTCGAGTAGTAAATATCGAGTTTCGAGTATGCAATATCGAGTTTCGAGTAGATAAATTTGAGTTTCGAGTAGAGAATATCGAGTTTCGAGTAGACAAAATCGAGTTTCGAGAAGAGAAAATCGAGTTTCGAGTAGAAAATATAGCGAGTTTCGAGTAGAGAAATTCGAGTTTACAGTAGCTTTCAGTAGACAATACCGAGTTCCAAAATGTAATGCGATCGCCCATTTTGAGGATGTCGGATATATTAGCACAATGATGAAATATTGCACATCAAACTCTAGTGTTATGTTAACGTCTTTACCGCGAGCAGAACACAAATATAACTTTTTTATCGCATGTTTTCACAGTAAAATATTAATGATCTATTTTAAGTTATGTTTGTTATTCAATTCAACCGTTTCTCTATACAGAAGTAAATCCCCGAAGTATTCATTTTTTTGGCATTTGACAAGTATGAATTCTCGTGACGTAAATAATGACGTATAATAGACGTATATATAACGTGTATAATTGACATTGAACGAACGCGGATGTTGTTTAGTTTCAAATGTTCGTTGATTCCTTTGAATTTCGATGATTAATGTATTATTTACAAGTTGAGTATCAAGGAAATTGTTAAATGCTTGGATAAAACAATTAATAGATCTCCAGTAAGTTTAATCGAGTTTCGAGTAGGCAAAATCGAGTTTCGAGTAGAGAATATCGAGTTTTGAGTAGACAAAATCGAGTTTCGAGTAGAGAAATTCGAGTTTTGAGTAGACAAAATCGAGTTTCGAGTAGAGAAAATCGAGTTTCGAGTAGAAAATATCGAGTTTCGAGTAGACAATATCGAGTTTCGAGTAGAGAAATTCGAGTTTTGAGTAGAGAATATCGAGTTTCGAGTGGAGAAAAGCAAGCTTACAGTAGCTTTTTTATCGCATGTTTTCACAGTAAAATATTAATGATCTATTTTAAGTTATGTTTGTTATTCAATTCAACCGTTTCTCTATACAGAATTAAATCCCCGAATTATTATTTTTTTGGCATTTTACACGTATGAATTCACGTGACGTAAATAATGACGTATAATAGACGTATATATAACGTGTATAATTGACATTGAACGTACGCGGATGTTGTTTAGTTTCAAATGTTCGTTGATTCCTTTGAATTTCAATGATTAATGTATTATTTACAAGTTGAGTATCAAGGAAATTGTTAAATGCTTGAATAAAACAATCAATAGATCTGCAGTAAGTTTAATCATGCTACTTTCCCCCCTTGATTTATGTAAGTTAACCGTTTACATATGCAATCATGAATTTAGGAACGAGGAGAGGCGTGTGGGTGTGGGTGTGTGAGGGGTTTGCACATGGGTAAAATACGTGTGACAGGCCCGTAGCCAGCTTAGAAATACAACTGAGGCCAGTCCCTTTCTGTGGTGGTCTGGTGGCACGCACTGTAACACTACAGCCTTGCCATTGTACTTAACCTAATAACAGTTTATAAATGTAACACAGTTAGAGTTAAAATATACTCCTCTTATAACTGATCATGAAATGGGAGTTTCCTAATACTGTCAGTTAGTTGTTGGTTAATCAGTTGGTTGTTGGTTATTGTTTACCTGTTCTAAACTTTAGTTTCTCTTGAAGTCTGGGAGTTAAGAGGTATTGCCATATTATGGGAGACCATTCGCCGAAAGGTCTTGTGGGTAATTTATGCATTCAATGATACAGGCCGATGTCATGACTAACTGCTGAAAAGCAGTATGGGTAATCTTCTAGTATAATACTGAGCGCACGGAAAGTCTAGTAGAGAGTCTGGGGCCGGTGGTTAAAGAGTGAAGAGTCAGTCGATCTTGTAAGATGGATCCCCGCAGTCTAAGACAGGGTGTGGGATAAGTTAAACTATACTATGGAAGCCAGTATAGTAGGGCAGTCATCGTTACATACTAATTTGAGGATTTGAACATTTGAAAGTTTCTAAATACTATTTTACTTTGTGAACCTAAGACATTTAATAATAGGGACTATTTAATTAGTTAACAAATGGACGTACTAAAAACCACTATACGAAACGGATATGCGTATATATATATATAACAGGATGTTCATAGCGTATTATGAATGTGTAATTATTCGGACTGTTTTATATGTACCAATAAATTATGGAAATCACAACGCGAAGTCCGGACCTTGTTATTAAATGTACCAAGCATTATAAGCATACGACCCCGTAGTGCTCCAGCACCCCCGCCCATCCACACAGAAAACTCCGGATAATGTTTTATTATTATTTCAACATGCAATTTCTTGCGTTTTAGGGCATATATCCAAGACAAACTTTTCAGTTTAAGATATTTTTATCAATAATATATTATTTGTCGATATTGAGGTTGCTGTATCAGTGTCGGGAACTAAACAAAAATAGATATATAGATCTGTATAAAATTAAAAAAAAATGAACATTATCCTACTCTCCTTTGCAATGGTTATAAATACTATGTAATATTCTGGAACGAAGTGGTAAATACGTCCGCTGACTAGAGAGCGTAACATTATCCCAGAGTACAGAGTATTGTAGTTATAGTCTATAACTAAAATACTCTGGGATAATTTTTCAGGAAAACTTTAAATGTTTGTTCACTTAGCCCCGTCCGTCGGATGGGGACGTAAACCGGGCGGTCCCGTGTATCGGTCTATCCTCCGAGCATGTAAAAGGATACTAGGAATCTATTCGATAATAAGAGTAGGGCACTGTTCCTGGATTCCTATGTATCCTTCCCCTCTCTCTGGGGCGGCTCTAAATAACCTATACTGTGTTGATGAGCCGTTAAACAACATTCAATTAAATTCAATTCAACAAATAACATGTTTATTTTTTTTTAAATTTTATATTTATTTTTTGTTTCTTTCCCAACACTGATACAGCTACCGGTGTACATAGTAAGTACATTCTCTCAATTGTACAGATGCAATGCCTCGGTGTTTTTTTCTTTTTTTTCTTCATAAAATGCAATGCCTCGGTATGTCTCAGCGTAGCTGGTGACACCAAATCCACTTAGGGCACGGTTATCTCCATTTAGAGCATGGCAAAGTGTACTGTTACAAATATTTAGATATGCCAAACTTCGAGTTTCGAGTAGAGAAAGTAGAGTATCGAGTAGAGAAATTCGAGTTCCGAGTAGAGAAAATCGAGTCTCGAGTAGAGAAAGTCGAGTTTCGAGTAGAGAAAATCGAGTATCGAGTAGAGAAAATCGAGTTTAGAGTAGAGAAAATCGAGTCTCGAGTAGAGAAAGTCAGTTTTGAGAAGACAAAATCATTGTAAGAATGGTGAGGAATACGGTAATTATATTTTAAATTTATCTATAGAATACATGTACATGTAGTCGTTAGTATTTTAACAGTGAAAGAAGTAAAGTAAATACTAATAATTCTCCTACTCTTTTGTGATTGAAGTACACTATTTAATTGCATTTGTTAACACAGTCAAGTGAAACGTCACGCGCACTAATACTTATGTTTTCATTTTCTTTAGTATTTAACGTTTGAACTCTCTAGAATAACATGTTCCCACGTTCTAGTAGAGCATTCACACACTTTTGTAAAGCTTTCCTATGTTGTAAAGCGTTCCCATGCTCTAACAGAGCGTTAGAATGCTTTAATAAACCGTATCCACGTTGTAGTAAAACATTCAAAAGCATTATAGGTGCCACGTGTCCGTTCTCTTAGTAAAGCGTTTGAACGCTCTAGTATAAAATGTTCCCACGCTCTCGTAGAGCATTCCCATGCTTAAAGCTACACAGTCCCTATTTTAATTAATAATAATTCATGAATATGAATGAGTGCCGTGTGAAGTAGTTTCAAATCGACGAACAACTCAAAAGTCGGTATATAAGCAGAAATCGATGCGTCAAATTTACCGAAGCATTGTGGTGTAGTGGTTATAGTGTCTGCCTTGCATTCGGGAGGTCGTGAGTTCGAGTCCCCTGACCGCGTCATACCAAAGACATTAAAAATAGAGTAGTTACTTGTAACCCATGCCTGACAAGCAAATAATGCGTAGAACTACGTCTGGTCAACCCGGTGTCAGAATAATGTGTCTGGGTGGGGTATCATGTACTACGGCGTGGTATTCCAGTGTGGCAGCATTATATATGCTTCAAGTAGACTGCCGAGTCAACGGGGGATTCTTCACGGGGCCTCATATGGTAGAGGGACTTTAAACCTTAGAAATCATAACCTAAAATTTCACATTTTTATTTATCCTCCGTACAGGTAACATCGATAAATATACGGCTTCAGAATATGTGATAAAATGAATAGTTGCCCACCGCAGCCTTGCACTTGTAAGTTTTGAAGGCTGTACGCTGAACCACTAGACCACGGCTATTTATTGGTATGTTGTAGCATTTTTAACACTAAATATGCATTCCATAATATCAAACGCGCACACACAAACTCATCAAGCGCTAAATAACAAGTCGAGATCTGGTTGTTGTGAGGCGAAGTGTTAGTTTCATATTGATAACATACAGTATTACACCAGGTAATGTAAATTTACATGTGCGTCAAGATGGACAACATATTTATTGATCGATCTTGAGTTGCGTTCAAATATATTAAGTTATTTTGCCTCATAATAAATGGTAGTTAGTATACTATTTTCACCAGTAGCGTTATAGTTCAGTGGATAGAGCGCCGGACATGAAATCAGAAGGTCGTGTGTTCAAGCCCCGAAAGAGGCTAACTTTTTTTTCTGTGAAAATTACTGTTACCTGTGTATAGGTACGATGTGCACTTGTCGATGTATAAACAGTAAATGATTTCCTGCACTACAATTTCTCGCTTAAATAACCGATTTCGACATGAACTGGTGAACATGGAGTTACAAATAAAGACACGATCACAAAGAAGAAATCGATTGATATAGAGACTCTGTAGCTTTAAAGGGAGTACATCAGGATTTTTCTAGAAATATCTTAAATTATAAAAATGTTCCAATTCATGATAAAACACTTATATCCATCAAAATATGATGTTCGAACCATATTGTTAAGGTTTAAACTTCGAAAACACCATATAGCTAGGACGGAATCGGGCATAAAATGCTGAAATTAACCCTGGTGCGTAACCTAGGATAGCACGTATTACTGTACAGAATGAATTTCCTTATAACTAAGGGGTCATTTTAAGGATCATTCATTATGTTTAGGCGCTTTAAAATAGAAAATATTATTATTTATCAATTTAAAGTCGGACCCCTAGACCCCTTTGAAAAGCCTGATGTACTCCCTTTAAGTAAATATGTGTTCCCATGCTCTAATAAAGCGTTCCAGCATGTAGTGAAGCATATCCACATTCGCGTGACAAGGATGACCCTATCCTTGCGGCGCTTGATGCGTTGATTTTATCCTGGCCGAATCAGCATCGCATCCTAATGGGATCATACCCATGGATTCACTCGATACAAACGACAAAAATGAAGAATTACAGGCAAAAAAATAGATACCGTTCACGGAACACCTATACATCTAAGATAATTATATATGCAATAAATATGCGACAATTTTGAAAGGACTTTTAGAAATAGAGAAAACAAAAAGGCTGTGTCTTCTTTCAAGAAAATCAAATGGCAATAACATTTGGCAAAAAGCTTTGCATCTAATTTCGAGTTTGTCATTCCCTATCAACATTAGACATGCCTTGAATGACACACAGTATGCTTTTAATTTGTATTTTAAAGGAAACAAATAAGGTCAATCGCGTGTACGGCAACGCATCCCGTACTAATGTTCACAATTGCGTTATAAGAACGGCACCGTATACTGAGGTAAGAAGAGAGCGCGTCCTCATATATTAAGTCAAATATAAGCGGAGAGAGAGAGTGGGAGAGAGAGAGAGAGAGACAGACAGACACGGAGACAGTGACAGAAGAGAGATTTATACTTATAAAATGTAACCGAGCATATCTCACCAATACTGTATGTACATTACAAACTAATGTTTTTATTGCGGTATTTTCAAGTTCTTCTATTCATTTTATTTCAGAACCAAACGCAATAGGAAGTCGATACAAACCCAAATGTGTTTGGCAGGTATTAGTAGAGCGCGCGCCAGCTCCGACCCACTTCCACCCCATGGATCCGCACTTGGTTAAATTCATAAAAAAAAAAGCAATTTATTCATTTATAACGAAAGATTATATGAAAGTATCATTTGTTCGTGAATACTGAACGGACTTTGATTATATGCATATGCCTCAGGTATTAGCGGCGGAGGAAATGGCTCGCATAGTAGAGGTAATCACTAGGTGTGCTCTGCATGATCAAAATTATTTTAGAATTCACGAAGAAATTCAAGAAGAAATTATAAAATTATCGCATGTGGACGTAAAGCGGGTTCTTCCGAGCACGTTAAAGATCCATATGAATATATCCGCAAGTAAGAGAAGGGCAGGTTCCCGGATATTAATTATCAAGAGTCAATTATCAAACGATCATTGAAACAATCTGTAGTAAGATCACGAGTCATCATTTTTTATATACTTTACAAAATAAACTTGGAAACTTGATGTTACTGTTACAAAGGCTTATGTAAATGTTGTTTTATTTATTAATAAGACATGTGATTATAGATACAGATGAAAATACTTGGATACATCTCTGCTGCCTCTATAATACCACTGCTGCTAATATTTGACTGTTTTCTGTTGGTAATTTTCAAACTTAGATTTTCTCTACTCGAAACTCGATATTGTCTACTCGAAACTCGATATTCTCCACTCGAAACTCGATATTCTCTACTCGAAACTCGATATTCTCCACTCGAAACTCGATATTCTCTACTCGAAACTCGATTTTCTCTACTCGAAACTCGAAACTCGATTTTCTCTACTCGAAACTCGACATTCTCTACTCGAAACTCGATCCTTAGAAAATGTGAAAACTGTACACATCTTCAACATGACACGATGAATACATCTGATAAAGGTCCATAGCGCTCTGATTTATATGTCTTTGAATTATTTTCCTTAAAGGTATCAGGTCTACAACAATGAAACGACGGGCGTATATGCTCCGCTTGGCGATGCTCTTGTTTTTTCACCTTAATAGACATGGAACATAATAAAAATACACGAAGCCATAATCACATAATGCAGTCATCGAAGATAGAACAAGAAAAAAGGCTCCGAACGGCCAAATTAAAATGGAACAAAAACGTGCACGGGCACATTTCATAAAAATGTGTGGAGGTGTTAGTACTGTCCACTTTTGCGGACATACAGACAGAGGGACACACAGACAGAGGGTAAATTAACTTATAGTCTCCCTGGTAATACACTGGTAGTGGACTACAAAAATAGTGAACGCTACTTTGTAAATTAATTCAGAAATATTAATTTTAAAGGAATCTATACTTATATATATAATGTATGTGTATCCAACATCTGGCAGAACTGAAATGACCAATCTGATCAGTATGTTCAGCAGAAATTTAACCACATTTTGATAGCTTATATATGTATATATTATATATTATAAATGATTCTGTGAATCGTAGTTTCTCCGGAGAACAAATCTCGACCTTTAATTATCAAGAGTCAATTATCAATCCCAAACGATCATTGAAACAATCTGGATTTTTTTTGTCCTGGAGTAAGATCACGAGTCATCATTTGTTATATACTGTACAAAATAAACTTGGAAAATTTGACGTTACTGTTACAAGGGCTTATATAAGGGTATTAATAAGACAGATGTGATTATAAGATAAAGATGGAAATACTTCGACACATGTCTGCTGCCTCTATAACACCATTGCTGCTCATATTTGACTGTTTTCTGTTGGTAATTTTTAAATTTAGATTTTCTCTACTCGAAAATCGATATTGTCTACTCGAAAATCGATTTTCTCTACCCGAAACTCGATATTCTCTACTCGAAACTCGATTTTGTCTACTCGAAACTCGATTTACTCGAAACTCGATTTTATCTACTCGAACCTCGATATTCTCTACTCGAAACTCGATTTTGTCTAGTCGAAACTCGATTTACTCGAAACTTGATTTTCTCTACTCGAACCTCGATATTCTCTACTCGAAACTCGATTTTGTCTACTCGAAACTCGATTTACTCGAAACTCGATTTTCTCTACTCGAAACTCGATTTTGTCTACTCAAAACTCGATTATCTGTACTCGAAACTCGATATTCTCTACTCGAAACTCGATACTTAGAAAATGTGAACCTCCTACGTAAGATTTTTTTTTGAAAAAAAATGTAAAACAACACGTAACACAACGAAATTTTACAAACGGTTCACGTTAAATACAGTGCTGAACTGGCTCAATTTTTCAAAAAGTAACTTCAACATTTATGAATTTCTTGTTACAGCGTGTACTGTGATTAAAACGTCTACAACATCACAGTTGTGGCCTTTCTCTAACTAACTGCAACTTTTTGTGCAGTATATACAATATATAGCGGATAATCCTATGTCGCTTTTCCTTTTCCTACCAGTATACGGGGTTAAATGAAGAACTACACAGAGACACGTTCTTGTGTCCGGTAGTAGTTAATTAGAAAAGACAGTCACTGCTGATGGTCGGGTTAATACAGTTAAGATAACATTTGAAAGATATGATCTGTGACATAATGGATTGCTACGAAGAGTCATCTGCTTCTAGCTAATGACACGTGGTATAAACCATATTCTGTAATTGAATTTCTATCATCAATCAAAATAGGTATAAAAGTCGAACAGGAAATGCAGCTTTCACAAAACACAGTAAACCCCAAAACACGCAAAAAGACAATTGAAATGAATTGGATTTTATAGTCGCACCAACAGCTAAGGTCATATGGCGACTTTCCAGCTTCCATTGGTGGAGGAAGACCCCAGGTGCCCCTCCGGGCAATTTTCGTGCACGGGCGGGCACCAGGGTAGAACCACCGCCGTTCCGCAAGCCAGCTGAATAGCTTCCTCACATAAAGATTCCTAGGCCCCTGAGGGATCGAACCTACAGCGGTGAGGGGCAAGTGTTTTCAAGTCAGAGACGTTAACCACTCGGCCATGGACGCCCCGCAAAAAGACAAACATGAATGGCAAGAAACAAAGGCACGAGACGTCACAAGCACAAAAATATAGCTATATTTATGAAAGCCTTTTTTTTTTTATATAAAATATGAGTATGGGCAACTTGTAGTCAGATAATTAGAGTTAAACCGGTGGCAACATAGATCTGGTATCACCATATATTGTGCAAGCTAATATGTTCAATTCGTGCACTTGTTAAAACGCGTTATCAATATATATGTTATTTGCTACGATATTAAAAATCATGGATATTGTGCTTAAGTTATCATATGGTTTTCTTTCGAGAAAATTTCTAAAAGCATGAATATTAGGAACCGTAATATGGGATCACAAAGCGTTCTTGTCTGTATGCTCTTTGTTGCAAATTCTGAAATTGATTGAGGTGACTTGCGTCAGACATTAATAATAGTGGTTGCTTTGGCAATAATTACAGTATTGGAAATACAATGTGAATGCAAGGAAGGAAAAATAAAGTATTTATACGGCCGTCTTATCACTCAGTGTCATTAATTTTCAGCTTACTGCGATATCGTTAGATTTTTATTTCGTTGAATACAAATGCTTGTAGAATGTGTACATTTACCGAAGATAATAGAAATGGGCACATGGTGAAAATATGGTCTATATAATAACCTATAATATCGTTTAATCGAATGGCACTGTTATTTATATTTTTGACTTTTTTATTTTACAGGGGGCATTATCAATTATGACCCGTTCACCATGTTCTCAAGTGAGTATGTATCATGGTTAGACAAACACTCTTATCCCGTGACGACTACCGTTCCTATGCTATCCAGCCAGACTGAGAGAACCGGACAGCATCTGCTACAGTTGCCCCCTGCTTAATGGCATTCATCACGAATCTCAGAGTTCAGTCCAGTCCGGGTTTCATGTTTGTTTTATTCTCGGTCATGCTGGCAGACGCGGTGCTATATCCCCGTTAGGAGCCAAATGCCACAGGGCTAAATATATATGATCTTATTCAAGAGATATGAAAGTAAAACCTCATTTGTTTAGACATTATCATAACCTAATTTCTCAATATAAAATCATATTAGACAGTTCATATTTTTTTGCGGATGGCGGTAGGTATACAGTTCTGGTTCTACCCCAGGAAAAGTGGGTGGTCTGCCTTCACCACAAAAAAATCGACCGTCATATACCACCTAACATGTGTTGAACATGACATAAAACACAATAGGATTTTTGAAAACAGTGTCTCAAATATGCACCGTCTGGGAGTTTGTTTCGACAAATAAACAAAAACATGACGCAGAATGTCATCATGTCAAAGAACGTTATATTACTAGAACTGCGATCTCAGCGATCATAACTGTCAACATCAGTTATTCAGTTTACCATGTTTACCTCTTGTCCAGTTTACCATATTCCCTATTGTTCAGTTTACCATATTTCCCTCTTGCCCCTTACTATATTCCCTATTGTTCAGTTTACAATGTTTCCCTAGTCCAGTTTACCATATTCCCTATTGTTCATTTTACCATGATTCCCTCTTGTCCAACATAACTTCTCGACGATTTGTAGGAGGGGTGTGGGGAGGGGGGATAGAAATACTCATTCTTAACATTTATTTGATAATAATATTCCACAAATATCTAAAATCATGACGGAATGTGCAACACGTTTTTTCGTACAAAATACTAAAATATTCAAATAATGGCATTACGAATACCATATCTTAATATAAAGATAGGATATATTTTATAACAAAATTCCAATAATTACAGTTGTTTAAGTGGTAATACGGTCAACACAATTATATCAGCTTTTCAAAATATATACCCAGTTACCACTGATAATCCCAGCGAATATAGAACATGCCTCAATGTAATGGATTTTAACTGATATTGTCTAACATTAAATAGTTTTTATACATCTCTGAAAATGGTTACACATCTGAGTATATCTATACATCTCAAACTATGGCAACGTTTTTTATGATTGTTAACATCTCTATACGTTGTACTGTAACATCTGTATAATTGGTAGAAACTCGCTTTAAGGCTCTACTTCTATAATTATTCACATCTGTGTAACTGAAGGAGTATGCTTAATCGTAATATCTACATCTCTTTATAGTCCCTTGCATATTGCTAGAATTGTCTTTATTGATTTATAACAAGTTTATTTTTCAGAAGTTTTTATAACATTTCATATTTATATCGTTCAAAGCATATCAAGCTATAAGAAGGAAAATCAAATTCCCTCTAGATGTCTTCTGCTAGAAAATTGACACGTAATACCAAATAATGACGGAACATTGTAAAGCTGATAGCTTAAAAAGCAATGAAATAGCACAAAAAAGGAGAAAACTATCAACAACAATTCAAGACAGTTTGGTTATTTAGGATCATAAATAAACAATTGAAGAATTTGAACACACACAAATGTATAATAAATCAAATGAATGGCACTGGGAGTGTTGGCGTCGGCGAAGGCGGACAACTGTATCGTGTAGCAGCAACGACTAGTAAACTATTTCTATACCGTTACCTTGAAAGAATTAGGCCGTGAGCTAATAAGGTAAATCCTCCTTCCCACGGGGGAATTGTGTAGACCCTATTGTTCTAAAAGCCCTTTATGTATATAGTATTTTGAAACTGTTCTGCCATCTGAGCGTTGGGGCTTTATCGTGTTACAGGGTGTAGAATACGTTACTTATAAAATAATAATTTTACTGCATTTTGAAGACTAAAAATGTATGGAACAAAGGGTTTGTATTTTAAATTGTCTTCTTTATTCATGCTTTTTATAATACAAACTTTCGTTTCACTTACTTTTGTGTACCTTGGATACCTGGTTACTAAAGAAAGATAAAGAAAGCAGCATTCAAGGACGACAGTCAACCACAAAACACAAAAACAAACACGCAAACAGACAAACGAGAAGGCAAAAGTATTACAAAATGCAAACGACATCACAAACACAAAAGGGTTGACAATAGGGCTACCGCCTTGGAACGGTCAGTGGGGGTTTAACCGGTTCTAGGGTGCACCAAACCTCACACTTACCCTACTGTCATCCCATTAAAACAGGACAGTGTAAATAAAAAAATCCCCGCCATGATCTAATCTCTAACCAACAAGGCAGCATCAATAGGCAATAAGCCTACGTTACCGTAATTTACGTTACCTTCTTTTATTGTTTTTTAACGTAAGACATTAAGAACGTTAATGATGTTACATCGAAAATTATTCCAAACCTTACAGATATCGCAGAGATACGTGCCCATAATGTTACTAATGTTTGGGTCTGGTAATGTCCGTTACATTGTGAGTTTTTTCTATTGTCCGCATGTTAAAAGAAATTAGAACAAATCATCCAATGATCTAGTATAGTTTTATTTCAACATTCCTTTAGACATAATTGATTGTAAAAACTCATTTTGAACATCATGTATGCTTTTTAAACTACACAATTTCATTTCACTTAATGTTTATACCTTTGATACCTGCATTATTAAGCCTACGTTACCGTAATTTACGTTATCTTGTTGAATAAAGGTGTTTGGTTTAAGAAATTAAGAACATAACTATTTTATATCCGAAACGTATTTCAAACATCTTAGTTATAACAGACATACGTATCCATGATGTGAACAATGTTTGGTTCTTGTACTGTCCGTTACATGGTGTCTTTTTGACATAATTAATAGTATTTTTCCGTGTGTTACCAGAAATCTAGAAAATTCAGCCAGTTAGCTTATAACGATGTCAATAACATCATCAATGGTAACAACAATGCTTGAACACACATGAAATTATGTCAGGCTAATATGTGTTACCACATCTATTAAACGCTACGTACGTTACCAAGTTTACATCCTTTTATTTAAATACCACATCAAAGTATCAAATACAAACATGTATATATATCTTTATTTTCCTTTATATACTGTTTATACTTAGGCAAAAATTGAATGAAATGAAGTTTGTATGTAATTTACACGACTCTTCCGTATTTTTTACGTTACCAAATTCAAAGAAAAATAGCAAATTATATGCACAATATTTAACTGATAATGTATTCATATATTAATCAATAACAAATTAAGGAATTTTAACAAATTAACAAAAGGAACTTTACTTACGTTACTAACAAATATAAATGTATAGCTCTATGAAATAGCATGCATTTTCATGGAAATATATTACATCATTTGAGCTC
Organism: Cyrtodaria siliqua; assembly: GCA_037043455.1. Taxonomy (NCBI): domain Eukaryota; kingdom Metazoa; phylum Mollusca; class Bivalvia; order Adapedonta; family Hiatellidae; genus Cyrtodaria; species Cyrtodaria siliqua. Next base: position 23,457 of record JAWPHD010007890.1, read on the forward strand.
ATTTCCTCTATACATTGTCATCACTTTCTTCAGACTCAATATCAGTCAGTTTGTTGGCTGCCATATCTTCCCGCCCATTTTTGGTTCCTTCTTCAGTGTCAGGTTCTTTGAACATGATGTCAACCAACTGTTGTGACGCAATATCCCCAGTAGTCCAGTCAAATTCAATAACTTTATCTTCTCTCATTTGTTTCTGCGTCTGGTAGGTCTGTTTAATGTTGGTCAGTATGGTGCCACAAAAACACTTGAAAGTGTGCATGTTGAAATGCATGATTATAGCAAATTGACACGGCGGAAAAAAGCTCTAGTTCGCGAAAACGTGACATCCGTGTAAAGAGGTTTGCCATATAGGCAGCACACTATCCTCTCCGTTATCTCCGTACTTTTTTTGAAGATCATGTGAACATTCATGCTGCTGTTCGAGCAATCCAAATTGACAGAATCTTTTTGTGCTTTTCAATCATCTTCAATAGGACAGCCTTGCCTCTCCCTACAAAGCCACTGGTTGTAACACAGCTTGTAAAGCAATGTAGTGTGGGTAGTAAAGGACAAATATCAGACCCATTACCCTCTACTATTTGTTTCAAATTCAACATCTCCTTTTTTAATCATCCCAGTGCCAAACATGACATACGGGTGTATTACTGGAACACATTTGAAAGCAGGATCAGTATGTCTGTGTCAGGAGAATGTACCACGATTGTTTCTGATGTTGGTGAGGATTGATAGGGATATGTTCATTCTGATGTCTGCTTCCTCCTATGATGAAAACAGATCTTCCTGATCATCAGCAAAGACAAATTTGGTAAGCCGGGAACATTTTTCCAAGACAAAGTAGGTTTCATGACCTTGGAGGTTTGGTGCATATCTGTCTGTTTTCCATTGGCCGTAAATGTGATTAATCAATTGTGTCGTATTGTCGTGATTACTCATGTACTCTTTAAATCACAATAGTTCTTCGTTTTCGGCACTGACAACAGGAAAGTTGGGGTTTCATCTCGCCCATGCATTCAAACTACTTGATAGATCTAGGGACGCAAGTGTCTGTTACAAAGTCGACTTAAGGTGCTTCGGTAAATATGTAAAACACCAGCTCTGCCAAATCGCCAAACGTACCAGGAACAGATGGTTGATTGTGAGGTGTTGCCTTACCTTCACACACATCCACAGTATATTCAGTAGGTCAGATTTGCCATCTGGAGAGTGGCCTCTGGCAGCTTTGCTCTACATTGACGTGTAATGCACTAGTGGTATTACTGGTATGCTGCATATTTTCTACTGAATCCAATGATGTTACCCTGAAAATGCGCATGTTGATTGATAGTTTATGAATAGTTATGTGGCTTGTGGAAGAGGGACACTGACTCTCCTGTTTTGGAGAAGTTCATTTGACCCGGGGACGGGTTGTGTCAAGACTCAGTGTGTCAATAAATATACTGGAATGGATAAAGAAATCGGAGAGGGAAAGTAGCATTCAAGGAGGACAGTCAACCACAAAACACAGAAAGTAATAATAAATGCAAACGACATCACAAACACAAAAGGGTTGACAACAGGGCTACCGCCTTGGAACGGATAAGCTCGCAGTAGTTTAATGTGCAATTACTATTTTTCTGATTGATGAAACATTTTAAAATATTTATTTATTATATATTTATTATATTTTTAAACATTATATTTTTTTAATTACTAATAAATACAAAAACATTTAAAAAAAAAATCATAGTTAAAAGTAAAATACTAGCACCTTTATTTCTGGAAACGTCCAATATTACATGTAAATTTAAATGGTAACGTAATTTTCGTGTGTATTTTACATATCGTAGCATCTATATGTAAACACACATTTTATTTATTCATTCTTTTATATATTCATTTAATGAATAACATTTTATTATTAAAATAGTCACTGTTTAAATAAAGAACTAGAGCCTTTATTTCTGGAAACATTCAATATGTATGACAAATAAATTAACTTTAAATAGTAACGTAAATTTCGTGTTTATGTCACGTAACGTAAACTACAACTTGGCCTTTCGGAAATTTGTTTTATTGCATTAGATTTTAGTTTTTAAGATGTTCGATAAATAATATAAAATATACATACCGTTTTGTTGCATATAAACAATTTTTGAGTATTACATTTTCAAAACATGATAATGGTAACGTATTTCAAATGGATGTCAGGCCCTTATGTCCCCACTCTCATATGGCAAACATACTTCATTTTGTAGCAAATGCATACCCTTTCAAGAAAATATATCCCTCAAAATTCCCTCAAAAACAAACAGGGTGTAGCGTAAACTACAGTATATTTTCATATTTTCATTATGTTCAAAGGGCTGTCTAAATCAAAAAATTCTTAAATAACATAAATATACGTAGTATATGTTGTTCATATGTACATGTTTTACTCATATTCAAATTTACTGAAGGTGTTTTGGAATTGTTATGGTAACGTAATTGTAACGTGCCTTACACACAAACGCCCCAACGCTCAGATGGCAGACAAGTCTCATTTTGAAGCTTTTTGTATGAACTTGCAGAAAATCGTAACCTACAAAATTCCCCCAGGGATTTTAAACGCGGTTAAAGTAAATAATTTTCAAAAAAGATACAAGCGTGCTAGCACATTGATTTAAAATTAGGAATGCTGAAAACAAAACAAAAATTAAAATATATGTGATATGTAGATTCAAGTTTAAAGACTGTATGTGTTACTGTAATTGAGGTAAATATATATTAACTGTTGATTGTTGATCGGAATAAGCTAATTAATATTTTTCAGAACCAGAATTATACATTGTGAATTATTTTGATGTTAACGTGAATCAACCTGCACAGAGTTTCTATATAAAATATTGTAATGCTGTATTGAGAAGTGGCATAGTTATTTAGCTTACCAATGTAAACACTATTGAAAGGTACGTTGGAGATATTGGATAATGATGTTGAGCATTGCCTCCTTATTATACAAGTTATTCACTGATAACTCGCAGTATAATGTTCCTATGATGTTTTGAACAGAAAGCGTACTTTTGATACATGCAGTTGTGTGTTTTAATGAGTATAGGAGTATACTGTCTTTTTTGAAGAATTTGACACCAAAGGAACGTTTAATAGCAGCGAAAACAAGACAGGTATTCAGTAAGAGCATACATGACTCTTGGATATATAGGGAAGCTGAAAACATAGTTAAACGATCAGACGGAATGGTTGCATAATACGATCAGACGGAATAGTTGCATAATACGATCAGACGGAATAGTTGCATAATACGATCAGACGGAATAGTTGCATAATACGATCCGACGAAATAGTTGCATAATACGATCAGACGGAATAGTTGCATAATACGATCAGACGGAATAGTTGCATAATAAATTTTAAAAAACACCATGGATGCGCCCTTTGATCTTTATTTTCACCAATGCCAAACTTTCATTTGTATGAGCCAAAATGACATTCGCCAAATATACGAAAACACTTGACAAACATTTGCAAATTTGTTTAACCAATGACTACTGGCGAAGTCTAATGATGAGACCAGTTTAACATATTGCATATTTTCACATATACACAGACACGATATATAAGTACTAAAAACGGGATCCGTTGGAAGCCACAAACACAAACAAGAGACAAAAGTAGCAGACTCGGTTTTATTGAGTCTGTTCATGAGCGGGAATACATATATATATATAGAGAGGATCTTAAACGAGTTCCCATTTCGTATAAGATTTATGAAACGAGTTATGAATTATTTTAATTTTAACGAGCCTTTTGGCGAGTTAAAATTAAAAATAATTCATAACGAGGTTCATAAATATTATAATGGAATGGGAACGAGTTTAGAATCCTTTTTATCACATAACATTGCAATCAAATTATTAAAAATTAATTCAGATGGACATAGAACCGCCACGACGTCAGACACACTTTAGCGCCAAAACGTCATAAAATATGTGACGTCGTAACGTCGCGTCTCACACATAACGTTGCCTATAAAAGAGTTCGTGTTTTACCTCTTTACAAAATAGCAGTTTACGCCATTTTTTAAACTTAACTCTGAAAATGTCAAACCAACAACAACGTTTTGTATAACGTGCATAGTATCTTTCCGTGGGCCTAGGCGTTTTATTTTATTCCAGAACTCGTTCGGGTTCGTCGTCATCTGTCACCGACCGTCTGTATTCCCGTTCACACATGTAAGTTATGGCTGTAATTTGCTTTATCTGTTCACTGATTTGCACTAACTCACTCCATTTATACCTGAATGCGCTTTTCTGAATGGTGGTCTGATGCTGATAAGAAAGTACGCAGCTGCGTCCACGTCATTTTGCTAGAAAAACGTATATGTGTACACCTTCCGCGGCTTGTATATGGAATGGATGGGGAGTGGGGTTTGAATTTGATGATAACAGGTAACAAAGATTAAATAAATATTCTCAATAACGCTAAACAGATAACAACAAATAAATTTCACCAATAACACTTTAAAAGAAAAATCTTGCCCTCCCCAGCCACCCCCCACCGCACGCCCGCCCCACCCCCACCTTCTCCTCCGAGCCTTTTTACTCGTTTTGGAAAGGGGCCTTTTGGCCTAAATTGGGGAAAGATCCTTGACGGGGGAATGACATCTTCAGAGTTAAGTTTAAAAAATGGGGAAAACTGCATAATTTTCAAAGAAGTTTGGGTGGGGAAGGGGCTTTATACAGACCGCTGCGAAGAAGGGTAAAAAGGCTCGTTTCGAGTACCTACCTACTACTAGCTATGAGTCTCATTCATTAAACATAGTTAAAACATCCTAAGTATTTTCATAGGTATTTATGCCAACAAATATAACCTTGATATTTCAATTGTATGTATACACTTACATGCCATTGGACTTAGTTCTGGATTCAAGTTAAGTACTGTATATTTATTCTCAATGAATCTAGCAACATGTTTATTATTTATTATTTTTGTAGAAATTGGAGGTGTGGATGTGTGTGGGGATACATGGGGTCTGCTTAACTTGAATCCAGAACTAAGTCCAATGGCATGTAAGTGTATGCATAAAATTGGAATATCAAGGTTATATTTGTACTGACACTTTTCTAACACGAGACTGACGTTTTAAAACTTAGGCCATATAAGATAATACATGTTTTTACCCTCACCAGACCAACTCTTTTAAAACGCTGCCGAAAGCTCTTTTGTATGAGAATAAAACAAATCTAATTTTTCCGACAACTGTTCAGTTTGTTAGCGGCCAAAAAATACACTCACAAAAAAACTTCGCCAAAAATGCTTGTGCATCTTTCCTGTGCAAAGAAAAAGATCAAATAAAGTCTGCACTCAAATCTATCCATATCTTACTGTTCTCGAGTTTAAAGTCTTATTACGGATAAAAAATAAAAGCTGACCTTCCTACCCATGGAAAACAATATTGCAGTAAACACGGGTATTATTTTATTAGGCCTTAGGGGGTGGGGTTTCTTTATGTTAGAATAGACCAATCAACAGTTGCGTAAAACAACCAATATGGCGTCATCGGTCAAAGGTCATAGTGGAAAAACCTTACAACAATATGGTAGCTGAGTGCATCTATCGCGTTTGCTGGCATTTTCAATTTTTGCTTCTGCGTGTTGATATCATTTGTTTGCTTATTAAACGATACAATAGACGTTAATTTGCTAAAATTGTAAAACCGGTAATGCGGAGTTTTATAGAACTGTCAAATTTAATGATTTTCGCATATTTTCATTATTTTTGCGCACAGTTTGAAGTTGCGAACAGGTCGGAAAAGAAATTTAATACATGGACTATCACTCTACTTTTAGTTTTCGGAGAGAGAGAGAGAGAGAGAGAGAGAGAGAGAGAGAGAGAGATTTTAATGTATCGACTACCACTCGGAGATAGAGATTTAGTACATCGACTATGACTCTACTTTTAGTTTGCAGAGAGAGAGAGAGAGAGAGAGAGAGAGATTTAATACATCGACTATCACTCTACCTTTAGTTTGCAGAGAGAGAGAGAGAGAGAGACAGAGAGAGTTCAATACATCGACTATCACTCTACTTTTAGTTTGGAAAGAGAGAGAGAGAGAGGGAGAGAGAGATGTAGCTCTTAATATTGTTCACATCTTTAATTGTTAAATTGTTATCCTTCAAAAAAATCTTCCCATTCGACCTTGACAAACGAGTCTAAATTAATGCATTAATTAGGCCTGCCTTAGATTCATATGAATTAATTATGAAGTTTCCATTTGATACACAGTACTTTTTTTAAAACAGAATGTTGTGAGAAATTCCTTTACAGCATATCAGTCACATACAACTGTTTAAAACATCATATTAAAAATTAAATTGGCATGCTTCAAAAGCATTTATATTAAATACTGATCTATCTGGTGTTTTTGCACCACAGAACCCTGGATCACAAAAATCAGCCTGAAACACATCACTCCATTTATACCTGAATGCGCTTTTCTGAATGGTGGTCTGATGCTGACAAGAAAGTTCCAGTGACCTGGAGTTTTCACATATGAAGCTCAGCAAAGAGAAGAGAAAGAACCTTTTAATATAAACCTCTGAGAAGGCTTTATACCATTATCAACTTATTTTGCCAGTATTAAGTCAATCTAAATACTAGAGTAAGTTTGTAATGAAATAAAACAAACACAAAGATTAAGTTATAATGTCATACATTCTGCTAGACTGAACTTTTGAAAAAGCATATTCTCACAGTTTAATAATAATGGAGGTAATTAAAGATCTACATCTGCAAATGAAGTAGGGAGATTCTTCCTACTTTAGATGGGTTTGCATCAGCACTCAATTGAATTTAGCAATTTTTTGATGATGCGTGTTACTTAAGCTCTTCTTCCAAATACTTGTCACTTGGCTGTTGTGCAACAGAGAATGTTTAACTGATTAATTACACAGAAATTAAACGGATATGCTAGTTAATGTTTAATCAATAAAACTATAAAACTTAACAACAATACTATACTTTATTTCAAACTGCTTAAACTCACAAATCAGTGAACAGATAAAGCAAATTACAGCAATAATACATGTGTGAACGGGAATACAGACGGTCGGTGACAGATGACGACGAACCCGAACGAGTTCTGGAATAAAATAAAACGCCTAGGCCCACGGGAAGATACTATGATTCCGGAAGAGGTGGTTGATGAGTCTGGGAACTGTGTGAAAGATGAGACGACGGTGTTTGAAAGGTGGGCACGTGACTGAAAATCTCTATAATGACAGAGAAAGCGATGAATTTGACAAGGAATTCTACCATAGAATTAAAATACACAAACAATTGCTTGAAATGAATATATCTGATCCACTTTATACTTCAAACAATACACTTAACAGAGATATCACTGTTGAAGAAGAAGCAAGCATTGTCATGGCAACGAAATCTAAATATGCCTGCGGTATAGACAATATTCGATACATAGTGCTGAAAAACCCACCCGTTATCGCCACACTTCATAAACTGTTCCAATTAATATTTGATACAAATGTTATACCGTGTGAATGGAGAAAGGCTGTTATATTTCCTATTTTAAAGGACAGTAACTCTGATCGTAGCGTTCCTCTAAATTATTGTGGCATTAGCCTGCTTCCATGTATAAGCAAAGTCTACAGTGCATTCATCAATCGAAGACTGACCACATTTTTGAATGAAAATGAAATGTTGGCGGATGAACAGAATGGGTTTCGTAAAAACCGTTCTTGCGAGGACCATGTATTTACACTTAACAGTATTGCTCAAAATAATGAAAATGTGTTCGCGGCCTATATTGACCTTAAAAAGGCCTTTGACTTTGTGGATATAGATATGATGCTATATAAGTTACTAGCATATGGAATAGGCGGGAAAGTGGACCAAAACATAAAGTCAATGTACGACAGAACCATGGCAACGATAAAAATTAATGGCAAGTTGACAAACTGGTTCGACTGCAGGACTGGTGTCGCCCAGGGAAATAATTTGTCTCCAACAATCTTCGCGATCTTCATAAATGACCTTGCCCGGGAAATAAATTACCTTGACCTAGGCATTCCGATGGGAACTACCTCAATAGCGATGTTACTTTATGCAGATGACATTGTTCTAGTTGCAGACAGTGAGGTTAAGCTGCAAACCATGTTAGATATCCTACACCAGTGGTGCAAAAAGTGGCGATAAATACGGACAAGTCCAAGTGTAGAAAAGGTCGGGCAAGTAGGACTGAATTCCCCTTTCATATTGGAAATTACAACCTGGAAATTGCCGAACATTGTAATGCGCTAAGCAAAGGTGCAGGAAGAGCGCTCATCGGAATAATAAATAAAATGCATGGCCTGAAAGACTTTGGTTTTAGGTTATATGATAAACGTTACCACAACTGTGTTGTATCTGTATTAGACTATTGCTCAAGTATCTTGGGATTTAAACAGTATCAGGCAGCAGACAACGTGCAAAACCGCGCTATACGTTACTTCCTAGGTGTACACCGTTTCGCACCAGTGACTGCCATAGTAGGAGATGTTGGATGGTTACCAAGCAGATACAGACGCTGGCTAAATATGTTGCGCTATTGGAATAGACTAAATTTACTAAGTGACAACAGGATAACGAGAAAAGTTTTTGAAACAGATTATATGCTGTGTCACAATAACTGGAGCAGTGAAGTGAAAACCGTTATGGATACGCTTGGCCTCGGGGATAATTTCATGAATAAGACACTGATAGATTTACAGTTAGCCAAAACAAGGATCATTAATCATTACTATTAGTTATTAGGGTTGTTACTGACCTCCTACAGAAATATGTGGGGTCAGTTAGATGTATAGGGGGCGAGGCGATAGCCAAGTCCCCCTATACATCTGACTGACCCCACATATTTATGTAGGGGGTCAGCAACAAACCCAATAACTGATTTATTGCATCGAGCACCTCTTTTAAGGCAAACGCCGATATTTAACCCATTTTAATGGAGCGTCAACGTCATTAAGACGTTCGCGCAATTCGACGTCATGACGTTGACGTCACGACCGGTACAGTTTAAAAACATTATTAAATTTACTTAATACGTTTGTTACTAACGCCTTATAGAACTATTTGCAAATGATTTAAGCTTTGATTCGGAACTGTAGTCCATATTATTTTAGTGACCCTCTATGAAATATACTGACCCACTATAGAATAATAGAGGGTCACCATGTGACCGCTCTAATCCAATGAAATTCCTAGGATTTTATGCGAGGTGCAATAAAAGACTATCTGGCACACATCTTTACAAGCATCACCTAAATTAAGAACATACAAACTGTTTAAAAGTGATTTTGAAGAGGAAAAGTATGTGTTAACCAATTTATCTAAAAACGAACGCTCGACGCTTGCGCAATTTCGATGCGGTATATTACCGTTACGTATTGAGACTGGATTGATTGAATTGGATTTTATAGTCGCACCAACAGCTAAGGTCATATGGCGACTTTCCAGCTTCCATTGGTGGAGGAAGACCCCAGGTGCCCCTCCGGGCAATTTTCGTGCACGGGCGGGCACCTGGGTAGAACCACCGACGTTCCGCAAGCCAGCTGGATAGCTTCCTCACATAAAGATTCCTAGGCCCCTGAGGGATCGAACCTGCAGCGGTGAGGGGCAAGTGATTTAAAGGTACATTAATGAGCCAGTATACGAAAGAATATGCTTACAGTGTGATCTAGGTGAAATTGAATCAGAAACACATTTTCTATTGTGCTGCACAAAGTACAACGCTATTCGAATTGAGATATTTGGTGATTTGTTGTCTGAAAGTGATTTTGTTGATAGAGATACCGATGGCAAATTATGTATAATGCTTAATAACTACGCCCGTAAGACCGCTAAATATCTAGTGAATGCTATGTTTATGCGAAGAAGAAACTTATATGTTTCATGAATTATTATAATAATGCCCATGTGTTATATTGTATATTTATACTGTCATTGTCATAATAATTGATCATTTATAAGTGAATGCATGCTTAAGTACAATACGCTCTATTGTTCAACTTATATTGCAGGTGACTTATAGGCCATGGTTTGATTGTCACATATTATACTATATACATTTTGTTGTTTCATGTAACACATGTCACTATAATAAACTATTTACTTACTTACTTACTTACTTACTTACTTACATGTATAAATACATAACACAATGACGGAACTAATAGGAAACGACTATTTACATATTATTAATGATAGTTGAGAAAAATAGTAAATGAGTCAACAACATTACATTCACTTTTAACTATATTAATTTTTACATTTATTCAATTTTATAACAGTTCAGATACTTATTTTACAGAAAGTCATCTGTTTTGTATCATAATTTATATAGATTAACAGTTTTATTAAGTCTGTTTTTATGTTACTTAGATATTTATATATAGACATTTACCCATATATAACTGTTAATGGCTAATGTTGTAATATTATATATGTAATAATACAATAGTAATTACATGTTATGTAAAGACAACAATTTAATAGTAGTTGAATAAACAACAACAACAAAACCTATAACTAGTGCTCATACTTGTAGATATTGAGCAAATCGCCTGAAACACCTTTCCGAAGATTGAAAGCTGTGTCTACGACGCTCAATAATATAAATAGTATACGACAAGACATTAAGCGCAGTCTTTAGTTGAAATAGGACCGAAACTTAACGAAATACACTAAAGACTGTGTTCTGTTATCGGTATACTAGTTATGAAACATATATTTTTATCACAAATAAAAAGGTTGTATTGGTACATATATTTACACACATATATTTACACTCAGAGTCGTTTTTTATTCTTTAAATACATACACCAGAAATTATCAGTTGATCCCTTTAAAATAATCTGTTATTTTACTACAGAATACACTCAGTTTATTTATATTACATTTATTTTCATTTGTGAACAATTCTATGAATTTCGGCATGTTTGGTCGTGAGTAAAAATATTTTCTATCATTATGAAATAACTGATTGACACTTCCTGTGAAATAAGTGTATATGGATTATATGTGAGTAGTTTCTATCAATTTGTAAAAGCATAAAATAGGATAATATATTCCATATCACCTTTTACCAGACCACCACATGCCACACATAATGAAATTATGAAGAGAAAAAACTAGTCAGCTCAGTAAATGTGTTCAATATAATATTTAGTGTCAGGAAAACAATTTATTCAGGCATATGTAATAATTAATGCAGATTATCTGTATTTGGATGGTACAATTGTTCATGTAAATATTAATCAAACCAAGTTTATGTAAAATCATATTTGGGGGCTACATTAAACAGGTAAAAACTCAAATATGGGACATAAATTCAATACTAAAATGAAAACACACCCAAACATATATTACTTCATGTTAATGCTTGACTTTTATTCTTAGATCTGAAATTCCTAGTATACACCTTTCAATATAGGACCATGTGTAAAGAAACACAAAGAAGGCTGTACATAGATAATGTTTATATAGTTTCATTGCTGTTTAAATATGTATTTAACAAGTAGCCTACTCATTAGCTACTATTCATACCAATTTAAGATATTGTCATCAATATTCAAGTCAATTAATTTTCACAAATGCAAATATAATGAATAATAATGTAGATCTACATTGTATTCAGCTAGACAGAATTTTTTTAACCAGATGTTAACACCTATCTCAGTCTAATTTTAATATCAATATCTTATTACTAGTATTTATAATTTTAATGAATTAATATTTTAAAGATGCATTATTTGTGGGGATAAAGTAGTGCCATACAGCCAACGTGTTGAATACATATTTCTTCCTTTCAAGCATTGAATATATTTGAAGGAAGTTGATTTCTTATCAAGCCACTTTAATATAGATTCAATGTACTAAACTGTATTATTAATGCTTTGTTGCAGCAGACTGGAAGAAGACAATCTTCATTTAGTTTGCATATTTAATGTCAATCATACTCTTTTATAACAGTATACAGTTATTTAAACAAAATGAAACTTTGTTAACTATGTCTCTTAAATGTTCTGACTCTCTCTGAAAAACACAGGCCCTTGTTACAATAGAATAGAGAAAGGATAGAGAGAAGAAGAGAACGTGTTATAGTATAGGTTATATATTTAGAATATTTAGAATATTCTAAATATATAAGATATACTATAACAATATCTCTTCTTCTGAAAATGTTTTACTCAGTTAATTATTTCATTAAATTATTGTTAACTAGCTCCGTATCTCCATGTGGAATTACCTTTAACATAAACCCGCACTTGCAAGGTACTTTTTAGTTCCTGTCTCTATCAGATCAGTTATCTTATAGATCTACTTCCTATGTATCTTCCTCCACCCCTCCCCAACCTGGGCCACCCATCCACCCCCTCATCCTGCTCACAAGTACACAAAGTAGATATATTTCTGTAAAAAAAGGAGTAACCACTCTAAAGTCGAGACTGTTTATAACAACATACTTGTGTCATGATCACACTCCCTCCATAAAATGCAATTTAATTTATTTCCTCTTCTTTGTTGTTTTGCCCTTCTTTCTATCTTCTTATTATATTTTCCTGTTTGTATTTCGATGTATTTTCCCAATTAAAATGTGTTGTTCTTTTAGTAAAACTATATCATTTCATTAACAGTAATTGTTTTGACTAGCAATATATACAATAACTATTTTAGAATCAATTTATTTGAATTTTCGCGGAACGGGTACTTTCGATTTCAACGCCAGTAAAACAGAAAGTTACTACGGTCGCAATCATTAAACAAGAGGTCCAAGAGGGCCTGTGGGTGCTCTACTGGCTAACACGGCTCTTATAACATCAATGAAGCGAGTGACTGCCATTAAAAAAAAGCTTTTTAACTAAATCAAGGGCAATAAATAAAGAATCTAGTAAAGTTTGGTAAAGATCAGATGAAAATGAAGGCCCTACCGTATTAACGAGGCAAAATATAGCATTTTTAACTAAATCAAGAGCCATAACTCCTCTGTTACTGGTCCGACTGGTCCAACATAGAGTTAAAAAAAAAAATTAATAATAATAATACTAATTTAAAAATTAAAAATAAAAATGAAAAAAAAAATTTAAAAAAAAAAAAAAAGTTTGACAAAGATCACATGCAAAATGAAGGCCCTATCGTATGACGAGGCAAATTATAGCATTTTTAACAAAATCAAGGGCCATAACTCCACAGTTACTGGCTCAATCTGGTTGGTTTTCGAACTTGACCAAGTTTTCATAGACATTAACAATCTGATAAAGTTTGGTAAAGATGGATGAAAAATCTTAACGAGGCAAAATATATCATTTTTAACTAAATCAAGGTCCATAACTCCGCTGTTACTGGTTTCGAACTTGTCTGTGCTTTCATTGAAATTAAAAATCTGATAAAGTTTGGTAAAGATCGGATGAACAATGAAGCCACTATCGTCTTAACGAGGCAAAATATAGCATTTTTAACTAAATCAAGGGCCATAACTCCGCTGTTACTAGTCCGATAACTACTGGTCCATTATGGCTGGTTTCGAACTTGTTCGAGCTTTCAACGACATTAACAGGCTAATAACATTTGGTAAAGATCGGATGAACAATGAAGCCCCTATCGTCTTAACGAGGTAAAATATAGCATTCTTAACTAAATCAAGGGCCATAACTCCGCTGTTACTAGTCCGATATGGCTGGTTTTCGAACTTGTCCGAGCTTTCATTGATATTAACAATGTGGTAATGTTTGGTAAAGATAGGATAAAAAATGAATGCCCTATCGTCTTAACAAGGCAAAATATAGCATTTTTAACTAAATGAAGGACCATAACTCCGCTTTTACTGGTCTGATCTGTCTGGTTTTCAAATTTTTTTGAGCTTTCATTGATATTAATAATGTGATAAAGTTTGGTAAAGATAGGATGAAAAATGAAGGTCGTATCGTCTTAACGAGGCAAAATATAGCATTTTTGACTAAATCAAGGGCAATAACTCCGCTGTTACTGGTCCGATATAGCTGGTTTTCAAACTTGTTTGAGCTTTCAATGACATTAACAATCTGATTAAGTTTGGTAAAGATCGGATGAACAATGAAGCCCCTATCGTCTTAACGAGGTAAAATATAGCATTTTTAACTAAATCAAGGGCCATAACTCCGCTGTTACTAGTCCGATATGGCTGGTTTTCGAACCTGTCCGAGCTTTCATTGATATTAACAATGTGGTAAAGTTTGGTAGAGATAGAATCAAAAATGAAGGCCCTATCGTGTTAACGAGGCAAAATATAGCAATATAGCATTTTTAACTAAATCAAGGACCATAACTCCGCTGTTATTGGTCCGATCTGGCTGGTTTTCGAACTTGTCTGAGCTTTCATTGATATTAACAATGTGGTAAAGTTTATTAAAGATAGGATCAAAAATGAAGGCCCTATCGTCTTAACGAGGCAAAATATAGCAATATAGCATTTTGACCTAAATCAAGGGCCATAATTCTGCTGTTACTGGTCCGATCTAGCTAGTTTTCAAACTTATCCGAGCTTTCATTGATATTAACAACCTATTAAAGTTTGGTAAAGATCGGATGAAAAATGAAGGCCCTATCGTCTTAACGAGATAAAAGTTAACGACGGACGGACGGACGACGGACAACTCGGCATCCCATAAGCTCTGCTGGCCTTCGGCCAGTAGAGCTAAATATGTCAATAATTCATTGATATATTTCAAAGTGGGACTGGGTATAGTAAAAACAAACACAGAAGCATGTATCTGGGCGTTTAGTTTGTTACATTTATTTTGCCGTTATCGGGTTTATAAAGCCCCATAACTGTATTTACATGTTTAATTTTTCAATGATGTAAGCGGTTTTTCCCCTATAACCTTTGACCTGGCCGCTTAAACAGGAAGTGTTGATTCATCTATACATTAGTCATTAGTTTAAGGTAAAGATAACTACAATGTCACAGATGCAATGAAAATACTCCATCCCTCCTCCATTGCCAGACCGCATCATGCATTTGATTAACTTTTACTTGCAAATATTCCTAGTACAAAGCAATAAGCGCATTTTCACGAACATGACGTCATGTTTAACGTCAGTTGTTGATGCACCAGTTACACTTTTTGACGTCACATGCTGCTTCTCACAAGTTAAAGTAATAAATGAACATTTAAGTATCTTGAAAATACGCTTATTGGTGAAAGTAAAAGGTTCTGAGTCTCGGCCAGATAGAGTCACTGACACTCTAAGACCGTAACATGCACTTGCAGATATCGGTCTGGGCAGATTAGACCAATTAAAGCGCCCACTAGCGATTAACACAATTTATTCGCGCTTTTTTTCACGCGCATAAAGTCGACGTTTGCGTGACGTCATGTTGTAAATAAACGTACAACGTCGATTGTTGATCCATCAGTTAAAGTTTTAAACATCACTTGCTGCTTCTCATAAGTTAAAAATAAGAAATTATTATTAAATTAACATAACAATATTTTTTTTGAAAGTCTCGTTGAATCTCTCAAACCTCGCCAAAATCGCCCAAAACGTTGGGACGATTTCAAACGTCCTATTTTCCACGGGCTCTGGTTCTGGATCCGTGTATCATAGCGTAACGAAGAAATAAGAAGCGGGCCGGTGACCGAGGCTACCGCGTACCGTAGGCCGGACGAATTAAACTCCGGACATGAAGAAATCGGTGACTATCAAAATGGCCGACATAATGTCGTAAAGCTGAATAATTTGGAACTTCGCTGCGTGAAGCTTAGAGGTAATATAAATGTTTTTGTTTTTTTAATTTCGGGACTTCACGCTTTGCGCGAAGCTCTGTGACTCGTTTTGTTGAGCTTTGCTCGTGCGTATTTTTTTCACGACTTTCGTGAAAATTTACTTTGTGGATTTTGTTGACTTTTTTTCGATAATTGCCGCCATTACAGAAAAAGCGATTACTAGTGTACAACTTCGGCGCCTAGCGCAGGGCGAGCATTGTCCAAAACAAGTGACCAAGTCAAATGTATACAAACAATTTAAGCCGAATAAATTGCATCTTTTCAGTAGTAAAACGGTCGGATTCCAGTCTCACGGGAACCAAGAATTCGAAACATCTCGATTAAACATGGAATCGTATGATCCCGAAGAATGACGGGATTGGCCGACTATGTACGATTGGGAAACCAAAGATATCTAATTTCCTATATATCTTTCTCTCTTTAGCCCTTGTTCGCTTTACTGTGCTAAAATGGCAACCATTTCACGCTTGCGTAAAACATTGCTTTTATTTAGGATTAACTAGTATGTTTGGTTGACTCTGGTCCATAAATGCTGCATTTACTTTTTTGGTCCTCATTCTCAGCTCCTTTTATCTGCTCCTTTCCTTCGCTTTCCATCACTCCGTCTTCCGCCAGCTCTGCTGTTGTCCCTCTTACTGGATGGCTGTCTGTCGTGACAGATATTTTGTTGAAATCTCTCTGTATTCTATTTCTACGTCGACTCTCGCTGTTCACCCGCTGTTCGCATGATGTTTCTCTTGTTTTTGGACTAGGGGCTTTTCAAGCCCTAGTCCTTAGCAGGCGACAACATTCGAGCACGCTAGAAGCCGCAACAGATCGTCACTGACGTAATGTATCACTACGCTAACAGACAGAGCGTCAGCTGTCATTTTGATTTGGTGTTCATTCGCATGAAAGAGGTAAACACATCCCACTCACTGTATGCATATTCATAGGGGCCCTGGCTTTGTGTAGAGAAGAAATAGTTCTCCGGATCAGACAAATACCATCTAAATCGTAAATAAGCTGTGGGAAATGGAAAGAAAATTGAAGATGTGATGTTCGGGCCTATACTTTTGTCTACTAAGACAAGAAAGAAGATGATATATTTTATCTCGAAATATTATAAACCCCGTTTGGACCCCGTACATCCAGCTTTGCAAACCTGGGATAAAGTAGCTCATTTGCATATTAATGTCGAAAGGACCAATGCTTCCAAGCAAAAGTAGTTATTTTTCAGCAAAAAAGAATAGAGGTAAACATTTGCGATATCAGCGGGAAAATGGAACATCCGTCACCTAATGGAGACAATCTAAAAGAAAGTCTTCGTCAAAATGTTATAATTGCAGAATTTACAAATTGTATTACTACGCTGTAGAAGCGGCATTCCAGACGCAATATATTGAACTGGTCACGCGTTGATTTCATGACCCGCGATCATTATTAATCGAGTGGAGAAGATTTTTTTCGAATCCGACTTTGTACAGATATGAATAATGTTGCTCCGAATTAATAAATGATGGAATACATAGAACAATAAAAAAAAATATGTAAACAATAATAAAATTAGGTGTATTTTTCCTAAAAGGATAACTCATACGGCTCATATTTCTATCCGGTGTATGCGTCGGAATTTAGTAATTACAATCTGATCCCTTCGAACTCAAGAAGACGCTTTCCGCCAGTTTTGTCAACGCAGAACCAAATTGATACCTACAGGCAGTCCAATAGTAAAATAGGAAAAACAATGCACCGTTATTGATAACAATTGTTCGCTATAATGGTTTTTCTGTTACCTATTATTAATCAATGGTCAGTACTAATCCATTTGGCGGGAAAGAAAACACCGTGGGCAGACTGTAGTACCATCCAAATGCATACGCAAGGTCAGTGCATACAATGTTCATAAATGCACTTACACCATGTACACTCAACAGAACTGTTCAATTTCCAAAGCCCCTAGTCCATCAGTACTTTCAGCACTTTGATTTCTTTAGAGCGGACTGTTTCTGGAACATTGCTGATCTGTCATATATTATTGTCTATTGTGAAGCAGCCTCCCCATAGTACTCCATGGTATTCCAGTCAAGCTACTATATCACTACCAGGCTACTGGCCACTGCATACTTCAGATGCGCCAGACGAAGAACCAAAGAAGTTCTGTCTACAGCGGTCCTTCTTTCAGTGAACGTCGGCCTAACATTGTGTCGTTCTGTGAATTATACATTTTCGGTTCGACTTTTATATCTATATGTATACCCTCATTGTCAAATATCTTGTTTGTGGTGTCGTAAACTTTATGCCTAAATGATTATTTACGCATGGAAGTTTTGTTTATTTAAAATCTTCTTTTTTTTGGTGTCGTTCTGTGAATTATACATTTCCAGTTCAACTTTTATATCTATATGTATACCCTCATTGTCAAATATCTTGTTTGTGGTGTCGTAAACTTTATGCCTAAATGATTATTTACGCATGGAAGTTTTGTTTGTTTAAAATCTGTATTTTTTTTGTGTCGTTCTGTGAATTATACATTTGCGGTTCGACTTGTGGATCTACTTTTATATTTGCAATTAAAATGGCGGACAGTGTAGTCGAACATTTTGTTTTAATTAATGTTAAATAAGCCAAAACCGAAAAATGTTAAGTGATTTGGACATATACTAGGTTTTGTAAGAGTATAAGTGAATATTTAGAACTGATTTCTGTATAGGATGGCTTCAGATTCCCTATTGAAAATCGATTCGCGCCTTTGTGTGACGGTATGGCGGGAAACGATGATTACCAAACTGTAAACAGAATAACAAGCTGTTTTATTTAACTCATGCGAATTTAATATGATATGTTTTAAGGAAATTGTGATGATACATCTTCTCATTGCATCAGCTGAGTTGAGATAAACTGCATATGTTATAGTTGGAAATGTATTGTTTGTAATACCTACACGGTTGCCATGCTTTGTGAAATTGTATGTTGTATCCTCACGGGCTTTTAATCCTATTGGAATTGAATTGAATTGAATTGGGGTTTTAAGGCGCACCAACACATTACAGGTTATATGGCGCCTAACAGGCATGAACATGACAGGCTCATCTTCCATGTACATGGAGATAAAATATGGAAAATGGGCCTAGAACCTTCTCACTCTGAACTGCAGAGTTGCTGCAAATTCTATCATAAAAACTCCATTTACGCTGGAGCCACTTTTATTGTTTTTCTGCCACTGCTCTTAGTGATGTGATCGAGATGGCACCTGAAACAATGCAGGGGTCATGATGAAGACCTTTAATGAGCATGAACAAAAAATGACAAAATGAATATGAATGGTGGTGGTGGGGGGTGGGTCCTACCCCTCTGCATGTGACGGTGTGTTTGCAGTGGTTGTATTCTATCCCGGCAACCACACGGGGATAATCTTATTGGAAACTGGAAATAAAGATATCTATGTATAATTACAGTTGCGGAATAGTTACTGATTAAAGTTCTCCGGCCATGTTTTGTTTTATGAACATGTTTTTGTTTATTTAAATCGAAATCAATACACAACAATAGATATCTACAATTCACACATTGCAATATCTGTGAAAAGTGAGAATAAGATTGTATTTGATGACATAGAAAACTTCGAACAGGTTAATTAATCTACAGGTAAATGTATTTATCAATTATCTGGCAATAGATGTGCAGCTATACAATTCAGATTTACCTGATTTCCCCATGCAGTCACGCAGTGGTAAAAGTAGTATCTACGTCATGCAAATAATACTTATTTTTACATACAACTTAGTAGCGGTTTTAAATATATGTTTCTCTCCGAGACTATCAAAAAATAGAGGTTAATCAACACTGTTTTCGTATTACGGGATATAATTCCCGAGGCCAGTTCACATATCTAGTAAAAAAACGTAGCCTTTAATTTAATAAATATTTCTGGATTCAACTGTCACAACAATGTAATTAAAAAAAAAATTGGTTTCGGCAAAATCTTATAATTTTCCTAGGATTTATTTCCCAAAGGAATATTACCACCTTTAATTCCCTCAGAATCACAGGCAGAAATGTAATATATTTTCATATGATGTTTAAGAGTTAAATTTGTTAATTGATAATACTACAGAAAGGGTGGCCATTCATTTAAACATCGACACTTTTCGCATTTTACAATTCCAGAAGAGAAAAGTTGCACATAATGATACCGATATGATTTGATTACACGTAATAAATGTCACATTATAACTATATAACTGAATTCTTACACCAAGCTCATGCCGCAGGCATTACATTGCAATCTAATAAACACACGGAGGTGAATGAATCGGATTAGTTCCGTGTGCACAAGAAGAAATGATTAGTTTAGCGTATGTCTGGGAAATGTTTTGTGCTTCGAGGACTGTTAATGTCATATACCTTGTCTTTTATTCATGCTTGTCATTTTTGTTTGTTTGTATGTATGTCCTTGATTGACTATGGTCATTGAATGCTATATTTCCTGTTCCACTTTTATATCTACCTTTTATGAGGGTTTATTGAAATTTGTGTAGTTTGCACTGAAAGTATTTTAGTCAGGAAGAAAAATGTTTATATAGATCTTAGCATGACATGATAAGCAAATATAAAGAATGGTGTTAAACTTTAAAGATAACGAGTTTACTTTTAGGAATTATTCATTAATTTATAATTTGTTTAAACCACTCGTATTCGGTTAAATATACACAAACTAAAACAGGTCCCTTGGAAGCAACAAACACGAACAGGAGAGAACAGTAGTTGTACTGAGTCTGTTCATAGCGGTAATATAATTTGCAACATCTGTCACGTGCGCCAGCACTGGCTTTAGAGGTATTCTGCTTTAAAGCCACACATATTGTGATTGTGATAACAAAGGACCAGTAAGTGATAACACTTCCGATTTGTAGTCGGTGCGAATTTTAAAAGCCGCAACATTTAAACAAATGCTAGTGGGAATGCCACTAAATACTGAAAAGGTCATGACTGGAGATTCCTCTGAACATGTTATAATCTTGGCCAACGCGTATCCACCATGTAATACCTTTAAACAAGGGCTACTGTTCGTCATACCGTTATTGTGGTGATCATACTTTTGAAGATTATCGAACTGACTACGCACAGAGTAACCATTGCATTGTAGACTTTCTAAGAATACTAATTGAAATGCATGTAGGTTATAATAGCGTAAATGGTTATCCGTGATCCTTCCCTAGTAATGCGAGAACAACCTGTTAAAAACTCAAACCTCGTCAGAATTCTGGGAAACTTACTTTATCATGAAAATAAACATTAAACTTTTATTAAACTGCTATTAAACACCAACAAGGAAATGCGCGGTTGAAATCTTCTAAGAAATATTTCAAAAGTCAACATTATGTTTACTCCTTGTATAAATTGCAAACCCTTTATTCTTTCAATCTTGAAATGTGTACCTACAAATGTCAAAAACATGATGAGCTGAATTTCAAAACAACAATAACGTTTCCAGAATACAGTTACATCCAAAAAAAATAACAGAAAACTATACTAAACTTGTTTTAAAGGAAAAGAGATTAGAACTCTTAACATGGAACTACTTTCGACTGCACCAATTGAGCACATCCGCTTGATTTATTGAAATTAATACTGTATATGTCCATACTTCAAACACCTTGGCAATATAAAAACAAAATAGCCATTTGTCGGAAACGAGGCTTCCGTAATAATCAGAATGAAGTATGGAAAGAAAGATTTTAGTAGTTCATCTCTCATTTTCTGAGACGATTTATCAGTCAAGATGTTCCTATCGTGGACAAAATGCCTTTCATTTGTCAAGAATTATCTAAAACAGGCATGTATATTGTCGACTGCTGATTGATGTGTTATTATTTCTTGGAGAATCATTGATATTCCAGCAAAACAACTATATAAAAAGCACAAGAAGATGGAAGAGCTCATTTCGGTGGCTTTACTATTTATTAACTACTGACTCTGGAATTAGATTCTGTAATTGAACCATCGGGATACTTCGGTGTTTTGCCTTATATATGATTTGATAAATCCAATGTCCGTAATAATCGGATTGTGGTAATAACTTTGCAGAAACATGGCTGCTTGGTTCTTATTGATTAGCTCCTTGGTTAAATTCTTAGTTGCTTCTTTTTGTAAACTAAGTCTACTTTGACAGTATGTGCAATCTAGTTGTAAACAACTAGCATTTTTTTGGTTTTGTTTTGAGTACGTTTAGACGACTACAACTAATCTCATCATTTCTTATACGGTGTCAAACTGGTCACAAAGTATTTCCGGGTCGTAGGAGGCTAAAATGATTCCATGGAATTCTAAATTATCTAATGTGCATGCGTTTTTCTCAGGGTGTTAAAGAGTACTGTTTGTTGTCATGAATAGCAAGTATTTACTGTGGTTTTTTTTCAGGACTGTATCTTCGGATAGCATGAGCAATTTTGACTGAATCGTTTTTTTCTTCTAGATATAGGACAGTTTGAGTGCCAAAGGTGTGATTCATTGAATTTAAGAGTATTCACTGAAGTGAACGAATATTGTGGGACTTGTGACTGATCTAAAAAAAAAAAAAAAATTGCCTTGTGTTGAACGAGCAGAATTTCATCAGGCTGACGCAGTACAAAGGTCCGTGTCTACTAAATAAAAACAGATTGTGATTGATCCAAAAAAAGTCTAGGGTATCCGAGACTAATGTTTACCGTGAAGTCATGGATTGGATAAAAAAAATGACTGAAATAAAACAACTTGAGAACTCAAACATAAATATGTTTTGTTCAAAATGGAACATTTAATACATATCTGTGTAGTTATTTTTTAAAATTATGACTGAAAAATGATAGTAGGTACGCGTTGACATTTGGCGGGAAAAAAAACTACAAAACTGGAGGATGTCACTTCGGAGCTAGAAACGACTAACTTCTCATAAGATTAGCTATGAAAAAATGTTTCTCATTACATGGCACTTTGATGTAAGTTTCAGACAAGTGGTGCCATATATGGCTACGAGATATAGGGAAATCAGGGTAGCCCTAAAGGCTATAAAGAAGGCCTATTGAAAAATCCATGGTTATCTGTGACCTACATACACATACAATGATTACTGAAACGGTTAAAAGACAATAAAGCGCTCAGATGATCTCAATATTGAAGCGCCCTAGGTACGAATCTGTTTGGGGACGAACATCTGTAGTAGACTGTAGTGATCATCAGAATGTAATACAGTTGATGCTTTGGGAAAAGTTGGGTCAGGAAACTCGAGTCACTTAACGTATCGGCAACTATGTATGTATAACAAAATAAAATTCACAATAATATGGTGACAATATACTTACTGTTACCTTTAGTGGAGCCCAGATGAGCGCCATCATTCCATGTTAGAATCCGCCCTAGGCTATAGATGTTTGTCTTTTCCACATGGCAACATTTAAATGTTAGGAATTTGTTTTAGGAACAAATGTATACAGTCAACTTTATTTTGTCATGGATGCATGTGATCATAATAATATTCATGTTTTCGTTTAAAATAAAATATTCGGTTTTCGGTTGAGCAATTTATCTTGAAATATTACTAACATATTCAAATAAAGTAAACCATGCAACGCAGTTTTTTATTAGTATCAAAGAGGCATATTGACTCTCAAATTCACTTTGACATATAGTTAAATGCAGGTTTTACCACCAATCATATTTTCTATAAAACTGAGGAATTTCTTTGTTAGTTTGAATGGTGTTCACGTCGTTTTAGCTCATTTTAAGCCATTTATGACGGTCGATTGTTGTGGTAGAGGCAGACCACCCCATTTTTCCTGGATAGAACCAGTACTGTATACATCCCGCCATCCGTAAGAATCGACACTTTCTCACTGTGAGGAAAGGCGTCCGGTTATAGTTGTCAGATGCTGGTGTTGAGAGTCGTGTACGTTTATGTTTGTTGCTTTATATACATTTCTAAAGGAACCAAGTTGAGTTGAATTTAGAATGAAAAGGAAATATCGGATTTCATTATAACGACACACATGTATTTGCCTGTATTACGTCAAACACTGAGTAATAAAAAAAGAAACTACTTGGACTAGCTATTAACCTTATTCATCCTGGATATGTTCACATATATATTACTACTGCATGTTAAAGAAAGAAAACGCTCTGCTATGTCCGTTACCATTTCGCAGCGACATGTATTGACTGCTTTTTAAACTTCAATAATCATTTCTAAGATAAACCATCGAACACCTAGTTGCATTAACATTTTCAAAAACAAAAGTTTATCAAGAAATACACAAAACAATGAGAATGGTATTGACATATTCTTAGTTGGTATTTAGGAATTTTGACTAGTAAACACGTATCTGCTAGTGATTTGAATTAATACTACCTTTTGCTGATTCAGCACGTTATACATGAGCACAATGTCCTACATACTCTTTAGTTATCTATATAAGCAGCTTCCTTCAACCCACATGCCGCACATATTATGACAAAATGTCACATCTAAATTGGCTTTGCTTAAGGGCACCCACGGGAATATTCCCACTCAGTTTGTACAAGTTGGCGTAAAAAGGTAATCAACGTCTAGAATTACCCCGAAGGCACTGCTATTGATATTGGAACGACTTTAGATGAAATGAAAATCAATACATCTCTCAGCCGAAAATGTCCTTTATTACGCGTTAATGTTATTAATTAATGATGTATACAGTAATACGCAGTATGATGCATACAGTAATACGCAGTATGATGTATACAGTAATACTGATGTATACAGTAATACGCAGTATGGTGTATACAGTAATACGCAGTATGATGTATACAATAATCATGATAATACGCAGTATGATGTATACAATAATACACAGTATGATGTATACAGTAATACGCAGTATGATGTATACAGTAATACGCAGTATGATGTATACAGTAATACGCAGTATGATGTATACAGTAATACGCAGTATGATGTGTACAGTAATACGCAGTACAAACTTGCTCATTAACTACAATTTAGTTATTTAAATCTAAATTGCATGCTGTTAGCAATTAGCCGCAGTGGAAACAACAATGTGACTATAGCAATTGCCAAGTTTCCAAGATAATTATAATAGTATAAATATATATATATTTATGAGAAATTATATGCATTTTACTATAAAATATCTTGAATTTATACAAAAAAAGAGATTTCTCATCATCGCCTATACAATTTTTTAGAAAATTACAGATAAAGAAAGAGTAAATTAGTGAAAAAAAATGATCAGGAAACCAACAATATGCATTTAAAACAAAGAACGGAAATATTTAGCAAAGTAATACGACACCAAAAACACAAATGTGTTGACAATATGGGTACCGCCTTCATGCCACTTGGGGTTATCTCTGGAACTCGGGAGCACTAATTCGTATACTCCAGTTCAATCTACTGATGATGATGTTGTTTCCACACATATCACTAGTGCACTACTTTCAAGGCTGGTTTAGACAAAAAGCAAAACAAACTGCCAACTATGTACTGGATTACTCAGTTGCAAAAAAAGACTTATTAAGTCCGCTTTATTTCGAATTATAGTGCCATCACCACTACAAACATCTCCAAACTTTTAACTTATTGTCCAACTTCTTGCCTAACTGCCGTTTAAGATCATGTTAAACAACAGTGTGTTAAGGATTATGAAACCTCTGGGATTAATGTATTTTGGTCAATTAAACATTCCGGAGACGTTCTTGATAACGTTTGCGTTTTGATTTACTAACGGCAGTTTAGACAATTACACTATGTAGGCTTACCAAGAAGTTTGCGAAGCAATCGTTTCCCTATTATATAATATTTTCGTCAGGTATGGAACTACCGTTTATTTCAAGATGGCTAAATAAAGAAACAACACAAACAAAGGTCACAAACTAAATGTTAGGAAAACCCCGGAGGAATGCATTTACTAACTGATATATTTATGGCAACAATGACAGCTGCTAATAACACAAACCAGCATATGATAACAATGACAGCTGCAATACCAGACTGTCATATGATGACAATGACAGCTGGAAAACCATAAACCGCCATGTGATAACAATGACGGCTGCAAAACCACAAACCGCCATGTGATAACAATGACGGCTGCAAAACCACAGACTGTCAGGTGATGACAATGACAGCTGCAAAACCACAAACCTCCATGTGATAACAATGACGGCTGCAAAACCACAAACTGTCATGTGATAACAATGACAGCTGCAAAACCACACGAACCATATCCTGGTTCGCCCCAAATTCCGTACAGTAATTCTACACAGAAAGAACAGGCGCACGGGCTTCCTTAAAAACAAAAAGCAACATTTCGTGACCAACATTCTTTAAATGGACATCAGGCTGCTCATACTTTCAGGATGTGGAATAACACCACACACCCCCCCCCCCCTCCCCCACCCCCACCCCACAACCTTTATAGGTAATAAAACGTCTAAAACGACCATTTAAATGTATTCGGGTTTTTTTCGTTTTTTTCTGGAGATATTGCCCCACGCCATTCCTTTCTGGGTAAAAAAAAGCGGAAAACATAACGACCGCCTGGGGGAACGTGTCAATAATGTTGCTTAGATCCTGTCGCATGGTAAAATCTAAAATCACTCCTGCAACAATAACCAGATCATTAGAGCCAACATGTACAATAATGGTCTTAGGTGCATTATAATACATTGAAAGGTATTGGATTTCAGTCATCAACTTACTCCATTTCATACCCTGAATACCTATCCACTTAACTCTAGGGTTACTTCTTCCCAAGTTTAACTTGAGCGTAATCGTTCTCTCCTCAAGCCAGTGAATATAACTATCTCCGATGATCCAGACATCTGTAATATTTAATAATATTGGCTTTAACGAACTTAAGAGATTGATTTTGACCTTATTTATAAACGAATATATCTCAGGAAAGCATCAGATTTCCACCTGCCCATTTTTTAAATAATTGCATCAGAAACCCTCTTTGCGACAACCAGATAACTGGGCCATTTTGACTTGGGAGTTGAAGTGCATGAATTGCTTTGGTACGGATGGCTCCAAACTGATACGTTGTGAGAGGTTTACCATTCTCATGACGAACAAGATACTTCGAGTTACTATGCCTTACTTCAAGAAATGCCAAAATTGCACTAACCGGACATACTTCTGTAGTAAGTCTAGTGATCTTAATGATCCGTGAAACATTATTTTGATTTGTTTTTGACTTTCTTAGCTTTATTGTAATACTTTTGATAATACTGTTCTGCGGAAAGTCTAAATCTGACATATAATGGGTGATCTGCTTGTAAATGAGAAGCGTAAGCAAGTTCACTAACCCTAAATAAACCAAAAAATGCCATGGTGTATACTGCTGTAAAACGCTTCGCCTCGTAATTTGATACACAAATGTCTTTGAGAATCCTGGAGATTGAAATTAATGTTTCTAGCATTATGGGTATGCGTCAGTCAAACGTTACCCTTAAGCGCTTATATCCTTCTAGCAGTTTATTTAAACGAAAATTGCTGGTTGTGTCGACTTGTTGGTTTAATTTATGGCGATGATTTATTGCACCTATGTAAGTGACTGCTGTTGAAGGGGCATACCCATTATGGAAAAGATACGAGATGAAACTTGTTAACTGTATTTCTGATACAGGCCAAGTTTCTAGCATGCAATACTGCTTTCTGAAACCTGATAATAAAGACAATGCATTAGTATACGTTCTGTGCGTATTAAAGGACAAGCTTGCACTCAGGAGCGTTCTCGCTCATTCTTGAAGATGTTCCAAAGATGGGTGGTATGGGCTCTGGCTCTGGCTCTGCCTCTGGCGCTAATGAGTGAAATTACTCTAACTGTAAACGAGAAAGACAATCGGTTAACACGTTGATAGAACCTGGGATGTGTTCGGCATTCAGGACTAGATTCAGTCGCAGGCATATTAGTGTCAGTGCCCTAACAAGAACCATGACATTGTTTGATTTGGAGGTGTGTGTGTTGAGGATATGTACTACCGACTGATTATCACATTTAAACAGTATTTTCTTATTAAGTAATAAGTCTCCCCAAATAGTGACTGATACCAAAATGGGAATTTATCCTACATTAACCCACTATCAAACCACGAGCCTGGCCAAACACCGCACGCCCACTTGCCATTGAAATATGCTCCAAAACCCCTTCCTTTTCCAGCCGAACTATCCGTATAAAAACAGGCATCTGTATTGGAGCACCAAAACTTATCGTGAAAGACTGAAATACCATTAAAGGTTTGAAAGAATTCCAGCCAGGTAGCCAAGTCTTGCTTCATGCCTTTGGAAACCCGAATGTGATGGTAAGGTTTGGAGATGCCGCATGTTGCGTTGATGAGGCGACGACAAAAAGGACGACCGGGTACTATGGCACGACACATAAAGTTTAAGGAGCCTAGCAATGATTGTATTTTACTTAGGGTTATACTCGTTTTGTCCATGACTTCAAGTACAAGTCCTATGAGGTCTTGTAATTTTTGCTTCGGTATTCTTGCTTGCATTAAAAAATTGAGTCAAGCTCAAACCCCCATAACATTAGAATTGTTTGTGGCCCTTCAGTTTTATCATCTGCCAACGGAATCCCCAAATGAGTACAACAATCAAAAAATGATTGCATCAGCGTTGCACAGTCGTCCGTGCCTTGCTTGCCCCCAAGCAGAAAATCATCCAAGTAATGTTCAAGCTCCCCCAAAGGCATGTTGAGACAAAATGTCACGGGTAGAGCGTATTGGTCGTACATAGCTCTTGTAAGCAGCTGTTAGTTACACCCTAATTCATTGTTCAGTTGAAACCAATTTACAATATCCACGATATATTCAGGTAACTCGGAAAAGCGTGCACATTTTAAGTGGCCGTTAATAAGGGCCGTTTAATAAGGTTAGTTTTGTGCTAATGCATGTAAACGTATAGGTCTATCTCCCTTGAAAAGCAAAATTGTGTAAGGGTCCTTTCGTGTAGATTTTAATACTGCGAATTTAGCCACGTATGTCACGGACTGAACGGGGGAAATAATGGTTTGGGCGTAACGTTTGCTATAAAATCCATTGTCTCCTAGTTCTGGCCGGGATTGCTTGATAGTTGCTTTGTTTGGAGCAGGAGTTGACGGCGAAATTCACAGGCAATATGTGGTCAGTATTTATTTTATTAACTTTTATCGTACATTTGAATTAAGTGGGCGGCGCCATTTTGTTTGGCGGTTACGACATCCGGTTAGCTTTGATGTTTCTCAAACATTAACTTGAGACTAGCATATGATTTTGAAGTTACTTTATTAGATGAAATTATTGTAATTGATCATTAATTGTAAAACAATATTAATTTGATAACTTTGTATAATAGGTACATTATAGGCAGGGACCCAACTTCTCGTATCGTGCAAAAAAAACACTTTTGTTTTACCCGGAAAGATATACTCGTGATTTTTTGCATATTAATAGCAGAAACTGTACTCTATACGAAACCATTGTATGGATTAATGGTACTCTTTGCATTTCGCAACACCAACGCATATTCTACGGATGCCCATAAGTGATAAGAAAATATTGATATTCAAAGAAAAAATGTGTACAAGTTTATATTTTAGCGATATGATTTTGTTTTGTACATAAATAAGACATAAGCAAACGCCTAATTATATTCTGTTTATGCCGAATGCAATTTTCAAATATTTTTTTTAAAATCAAAAGCGGTTTAAGTATTGGAGATGGCGGGCAGATCGGTGGAGGGAGGGACGGGCATCCACCTTTTGGCTAAAGCTTTTATGCACGTTGTTAATAACTTCTGTAAATTGTTTTCGGTTAAAACCAACTTTACTGTGAAGTGTTATATCGTTAAAATGTCACTTTCTTACGAGCAAGGCCGATTTTCTCCTTTTCAGAATAGAGTTATGACCCCTGAGTTACTTAACAAAAATGCACATTTTGGATAAAGCTTAGGTGCAAGGTAATTTATCGTATTTTGGATTTTAACTAAAATTGCTGTGAAAACTTATATCAAACAGACATCACTTCCTTACGATCAATGTGTACCTTTGCCTTTTCTAAATAGAGTTATGGCCCCTGATTATCTACGATAATACATTTTTGTGTTGAGTTTATGTTAATTAATCAAGTTTTGTTGAAAATTAAACAACATTTTGGGTGGAAATTTTATATACAAATAGGATAGTGTAATAGAATCATGTTTACAGTTTAAATCTATAAGTATCACTAAATGTGATCCATATCCTATTTCGAGTCAGAAACAAATTATGGTATAAAAGTCGAGAAAGAAATATAACATTCACAGAACACAGTCAATCAACCAAACACACGTATTTGAAACAAACACCAATTACAAGAATAGAAAAGAGCAAAGTATGCGAAATGGCAAACTCAAACGGTTGGAATATGGGTACCTCCTTGGAATGGGCAGTGACAATATGGGTATCTCCTTGGAATGGTCAGTGACATAAAGGCTGCTGAGGTTCAACCTGGTTCTAGAGTGCACCATACCTCACTCTTACCCTATTTTCATTCCAATAAAATTCGAACAGCCAGGCTATAACCCCTTACAAACTAGGAAGTATGAATAGCAATTAGTAGGCAATATAAGTATAACACAAAATGATCATGTATATATGAATAGAAATTCCCAGAAAGCCACAAAGCAAATACTTGTCAGAAGCCAGGACAAAAAAAGAATGATGACGATAAGACAATATTAAATAAAACATTAGGCCTATTTAGGTAGAAGCACATGCATTCATTACGATATATAGTATAGAAGGATAGAGATAGAGAGCAGAAGAAGGCCCTTTAATATATACATATACTATAACTATATTCTCTCTAGCCTTTTATATTATATATCGTAATAAATGCCTGTGAGTAGAAGTCATCATAGGGTTCAAAATCTGTCGGGTCATCGCAACATTAATTGTAAAGCATTGTGGCGAACTGTAAATGGGTAAACATTTAAACATGCAGTGCATTGCATGATGATAGGGTCATATCCTATTTTGTTATGTTTGTTAACAAGTTTAACACATATTGTATGAATGTGATAATGACCAATAATCTTAAAAGGTATGTACATATAGTCACCACAGTATTCACGTTGTGACAGACCTTGTAGCAGAAGTGTTCTGACAATACTTTAAGTAAATCAGGGTTATGATAATAAACCTTTGCAAAGGTTTGTCCGGATATAAAACTCATTGAAGCACTATTAAAGCTTGAGTAGATGAAAAGCAAAACAAACTTTCAACTATGTACGGGATTCCTAATTTACAAAAACACACTTCCTTCCTATTTCTAGTGTCTGCACCACTACAGACATCTCCAAAGGTATAACGTCCTGTCTTACTGCCGCTGTAGATCACGTAACACAATATTGTGCTAAAGCTTATGCTAACTTTTGTATTAATATATTTTGGTCGTTATTACTTTCTTGAAAAAGAATGCAGTAAACGTCACGCTAACCTTTTCAAATATAAGCTTATTGCTCTTATTCAATATTTATTTTAGTGAATAAACACTAATGTTTGCTCAGCATTATACTGCGGTAGAATAAAATGTCTTCTTTGGCATATCACTCCACCATTAAAACAATCAAAATGGACTCCACCATTGCGTTTTCCATAGGGTTGCATTATAGCGTTTGTTCTTACCATCACTTTCTAAAATTTCATAGCTCTGAACAGCCTACCTAAAATTAAAATACTAACCTAAATTCATCCAAAATGTCCAAAATAAGCAGAGTTCGGTTCGATTGTTTACCACTCAGCACCACCCCATGGCATCAGTGGTGTCCGGTCGCGGAGATGATTTCTGATAACCATTTTAATATTTTAGCTATGGTATTGTGACAATTATGACGTAATCGCAGACTATTTTCTAAGACGTTGACAGGGTCAAATGGTGATCATGGTAAAGATTGGGTAATGATCACTGTTAAAAGGCTTATCAAAGGAGGTTGTCACCTTATTATTTTGCAACGCACTGCATGTTTAGTGGTTGACCCATTTACAGTTCACCGCTTTGCTTTCCACTTGATTGTGCGATCGCCGGAAAGATTGTGGACCTATGATGACGTCTAACTAAATCCTGAAAGGACGGTAACGTTCGATGGTTGTCTTTAATATTGTCTAGTCGTGCCCTTAACAGTGTCAAAATTGAAATGATCTCTCTTGTCATAGAGTTGGCTTATTATTTCTCGGTTTCAATCGCGAGATGTAAATCGAGAAAAGAAGATATAGCAACTATGAGAAATATTAGCTTTTTTGAGGTGACGTTCTTTGGAAAGAAGGTATATGTAGTAAAGAAAAGCAAGGGTTTTAATTGTCCAAAATATCATCCATATACAAAGAGGTATAATAAAAGGCTTCGATTACATCTGCCTAAGCGTATCTGGTAAAAGACTAAAAATGAAACCTTTAACATAACAAAACAAAAACAATCTGCAACAAGAGTTGCACATTTCGTTCTCATTTGGGATTCCAACAATTTGTCTATAAACAGTAGTGTCATACTTAACTAGTTCCATATGTGCAAAAAATATTATCTTATATGAATATAAATGCTTTTAAAACAGCTACGTGACAAGTCCACATGGTGTAATTGTCCAAAACCTTAAACTAAATATTAGTGAGAATCAGAACTCGTTTACTGAAGTTGCTGTGTACTCAGTCTGAAATTTAAATATTTGCAAACATCAAGGGCGATAACTTTGTAAACCACTCCTCAATTGTTCTCATTGTCAAACAAAACCGAGACCTTAATAATATTACACCAAAAAGCATGGAAAATAAAATGCTTTTTATTACAATCATCGTGAAAACAATCAGGCTCCTTAGTCAGAGGACGATATCCTCTTTGTTCAATTAAAATATTACACAGTAATTGATGATATTTCAAAGGAAAGTAGAAAACAATCAGACGATCGATTTTTTCGACAATTTAGAGCAATAACTTGATACTCGTTTAACCTGTCTAAAATCTGTTTGATATAAAGTTACACGCCAAACTGTGTGAAAATAGAAACCAATTTATTTAATGTATTGTGTACGAAAGCTGGAATTTGCATTTTTGCAATAATCAAGGGCAATAACTCAGTAAGGCAGGTGTCAATTCTACTCAATGTCATCTTGTCAAAGTTCATATTCATATAAAGTCTCACACTAAATAATGTGAAGATCGGAATCCGTTTACTAAAGTAATGTGTGTACTCAAGCTAAAATGTGCCTATTCTTTCAATAACCAAGGGTAATAACTCTTTAAAGCAAGTGTCAGTTTTACTCAGTATTGAACTTGTCAAAGGCCTTGTAGGTATAAGGACTAACACCATACAACATTTAGTGGAAATCGGAAACCGTTTACTGCAGTTATTGTGAACACAAGATATTCGCATTATCCCTGGCACAGGACAAAACAAAATTCATAAAAGGTCTATAACTCTTGTTAAAATTAGTAAAGTGTAACATAATCAGGTCTCGATTCTGTAGTTTGATATTTCATATACACATATAGGTTTCAAATACTGGAACTGTATTTGCCTAAAAGGACGTGTGCAAATTTCTTTATTTTCCTTTGAATGTTTGTTCAGCGATTTTCATATATTGGCTTGGTACGAATTGGTTACCGTAGAATTCGCGATGCTGTTACGAAATGCAAAGTATGCCAGAAGTCCATACAGTGGTTTCATATGTACAAGAGCCCCATCTGTTAATATTTAAAAGTATATCTTTCCGGGTAAACGTTTTCGTTTTTTTCAGGCTTGGGTCCCCGCCTATAAGTTAACGTTGGCGTATAACTCAGTGATTGTAATACACGATTGAATTGATAACAGTGGATATTAGGTGCATTAGTTAACAATGAGATGAGTGACTAGTATAAAAGTTCGACGCGTATACAATAGTGATTTGATAACGTTGTATATTACATATATTAGGTGCATTGGTTAACAGCGACGTACATGGCGTATACATGGCGTTGTAGAGTAACTATACATTGCTACTCATCATTAGTACAGCTTACATATATTTATTAAATAATGATTTGTTTGGGTAATGATAATTATGCAAGATTGTAATGTTTATCAACCGACATCTAAAGCGTATGTATACCTCCAGCCTAAGCCATCCAGGGTTGGATATAAGCCATCCAGGTGTGGATGTAAGCCTTCCGGAGTGGAGCTAAGCTTCCACGTATAACGTAAAGAGCGGTGGAGATTGTCCCCGTACCTGCGCAACATGGCCAGGGTCTAGTAGCGACAACCCCCGGGACACAAGGTGGGCCCGTTATCAGTCCTCACTGGAGGAACATCATCCACAACCTCAGTGGAGGTTAACCATCATTACATCGCGTCATCAACCCTTATAGAAGGCAGTTGATGACAATCACTCATTGGATTCGCGCATCATCATCTTCATGAGCTCTCGCACATCACAGTTATCGCGCTAGATCATAGATCAACATTGTTATAACTTTAACAACACTTTAGTGTCGTATACATTCAGTATTTGTTACAATACTAAGAACGTCTTCAACGTTCATGAGAACATTCTTTTCACATTTCATCTGTGTGTTCGCTTGTTTTTTTTAGATAATTGTATATATATTTATCATATTTTAAAAGTTGCATTTAACTTATGTAAAAGCATTCACTGTCATTGATTCTTTCCTGAGTTAGCCCCAACCACTAGGGTCATCCTGCGACACTATTGTCATATAATGTAAGAAGGTTGCAAATTTCTCAAAAAGTGCACAAGACAGGGAGCATCCAAAAGGAAGGCATTTATCAAAATAATAGAACCCATTTAATTTGAATCCCAAAATGGAGAAATTATCTTGTGATACAGGTAATAGACGGAAAGCGGATTTAATATCAGCTTTCCCCAGTAATGCCCCCTTTCCTAGATTGTTCTTATCAAACTTAGTATACTGGACTGCGCATACTTTTGGATCAATGAAATCGTTAACGGAGTCACCATGTGGATAAGATAAATGGTGTATTAAACGGAATTCTTCTGCCTCTTTTTTCGGAACAAGTCTTAAAGGCGAAACTCTAAATGCAGGGAATGGGAGTTCACTAAATGGGCCTGCTACTCTTCCTAACTGAATCTCTTTGTTTATTTGTTGGCTTGCATAACCTGGATTTAAATTAACAGATGGTAAATATTTTGATTCTACATTTTTTAACGGACCCTGATATTGTAGTGAGAAACCACCAGTAAAACCTTCAAGTAACTCTGTGGCGCTTGTTTGATCGGGATAATATGTTAACTCTTGAGCCAAACTAGCAACGTTTATTGGTGAAGACCCTATAGACAAGAGACGGTCACAGTGATAACTCGAGACCGTCTGCAATTCTGTATAAGGTTTACTTTCTTTTAAATGGCATCCTGGCAGAGTTGAAGGTTTTATTAACCGCGGCTGAGCCACGAAAACTATGGGTAAGTATGGCATTTACCAAAACATGATTGCATCTACTCTCTGGGTTATCACCATTACAAGCGAGGCATTTATGGTGATATTTACAAGACCTCTAGGAACACTGCGTTTTGTTAAAATCTAAACAGCGACCCATAAGTTGTTGTGTTTGTGAGGTGAATTGCTATGTATTTGGATTGAATGAGGGGTGGGTCTGACGTGAATAGTTTCCTGTTGCAGGCCCCATCACCGGCACTGTCATTATTCTCAGCCATAAGTCTGGGTTATTTTTTGCCCATTACTGTAGAGAAGTGGACTGCCGTAGGCGAAATTCGCCATGAGCCACTATTGGGGTTACGAGACTCTGCCTCACGTATTATGGCCATGTACTGAAGTAACTTGGAGGCCTTTTCCTTGTACTTTGTTATATAGATGTCCATAAATACCAGAAAGGCGTCATTCAAGTCTCACGGACATTTGATTAGCTTGGGTCTATATGGCTTAGTTGAAATTTGGCCGTAGGCGTCAATCACCAGCATGGAACTACCTTCATCTGTCGACTCATTGCGTTTTAATAACAATGCCAGATTGACGTACTCATAAAGCCATATCTTTTTGCAAAGCTCATGCGTTACGTGCCTCGTCAGGTCATCATCTGCGTATCGTATCTCGGGAGGTGCAAACTCCGCTATCCGGTTCGAACCATGAGGTGGTGTCTGAATGACCTCACCTGTTTCCCCGAATGCCGCCCCACAAACATTCAACATCGGGGAATCCGCTAACTCACCTCTATTGTTATTAAATAAATAGTAACTCTTCTTCAAATTTTCGAACACTTGTTCTTTTTCAAGAAAAAGCACAGAAATACAACTTTTAAGTAAAATCCATCTTGTTGTTTAAATGGCTGACGTTATGATGAAAAATATACCATAACGACGTAACGTCATTTCCTGTATGACGTTCGGCAAATGACGCGACGTTGTTTCCCGTAACACTCCTTCTTCTTTAACACAAACCGATTTCATGAACACTTTACCAATATTCAATTAATGAATTCAATTTAAAATTGTCTCTCGGTATTCTTTAAAGAGTACTCTGTAAATTCATTTTATAAACAATTATATAAAATTAAATTTTGTTTTTCACTAATTCCTGTCAGTTAATAGTTTATCTTGATGTTGCAGCCTCTGGGAAATTTTGTGTCTAGTTTTTTTATCCACTTATCTTCTATCATGTGTCTATATGTTAGACCTTCACCGAAAACTCGCTGTAATACCGTTACTCCCACGTCTATGTCTTTATGACCCTGAAAATGTTTCATTATGGGTTTGTCTGTCTGCTGGCGTACATCTCTGAGGTGTTCTTCTATCCTCTCTCGTAGTGACCTTTCAGTCTCACCAACATATACCGTTACACAACAACGTTTACATCTTAAACCATAGACTAGATTTCTGTCTGTGCATCTCTAGAACTTAGCTGTAGGGTAGCTTCTACTTAATCTAGTATCCGGAATGTCTTCCTCGGTCAACCTGCTACAGACTATGCATGAGCATTGGTTTGATTCTGTTCTGCATTTTATCACCTGATTTGTTTTTTGGTGGACTAATACATCACACAGGTTCTTGTCTCTGCGATACGCTAGTAAGGGTGTGTCTTCAAATACTTGGGACATTCTGTCTGATCGATGCAAGACCGAAAAATAATTTTAAGTTCCAGAGATGCACAGACAGAAATCTAGTCTATGGTTTAAGATGTAAACGTTGTTGTGTAACGGTATATGTTGGTGAGACTGAAAGGTCACTACGGGAGAGGATAGAAGAACACCTCAGAGATGTACGCCAGCAGACAGACTAACCCATAATGAAACATTTTCAGGGTCATAAAGACATAGACGTGGGAGTAACGGTATTACAGCGAGTTTTCGGTGAAGGTCGAACATATAGACACATGATAGAAGATAAGTGGATAAAAAAACTAGACACAAAATTTCCCAGAGGCTGCAACATCAAGATAAACTATTAACTGACAGGAATTAGTGAAAAACAAAATTTAATTTTATATAATTGTTTATAAAATGAATTTACAGAGTACTCTTTAAAGAATACCGAGAGACAATTTTAAATTGAATTCATTAATTGAATATTGGTATAGTGTTCATGAAATCGGTTTGTGTTAAAGAAGAAGGAGTGTTACGGGAAACAACTTCGCGTCATTTGCCGAACGTCATACAGGAAATGACGTGACGTCGTTATGGTATATTTTTATCATAACGTCAGCCATTTAAACAACAAGATGGATTTTACTTAAAAGTTGTATTTCTGTGCTTTTTCTTGAAAAAGAACAAGTGTTCGAAAATTTGAAGAAGAGTTACTATTTATTTAATATTGAATTAACTTTCCTTTTGAAAGACTATACAGATATGAATATCACCTCTATTGGACCTTCGTCCTGTGCGAGGGTTACCCGCTCAGGTGGTGGAGATCGGAGTCTAGGGCCCTGCTCCGAATCTCTATTTAGAGGTCTGCCGCGAGTCGGCCGCTGACTCGGACCTGCAGCTTTCGCTGCCCTCGATGCTGGCTTTACTCTTGCCTTTGGCATGTCAACAAAAACGGACATAACGGTCTAAATAATCGTATTTTTGAGTGATAAAAAAACTTTAACTTTGTAATCTCTTAATATGCGGTTGGTGAGCGCATGAGAATCACACCTCCGAAATATTTACTCGAAAGAAAATTAATAGCGTTTTATTTATTACTGAAATAAATCGGAACTATTTCACAGAAATAGGCTTTCTTATAGACAAAGATTTGGTATCCCTATGGGTACGAACTGTGCACCTCGTGTCGCTGATTTGTTCTTGTACTGCTATGAAATAGATTTCTTGTTGAGTTTTTCATCCGATACTCAGTCATATTAGACACTTGTGTCAAGTTTTGGAGTTCTTTTAACAGTCCGTAAGTTTACTAATATTATTTCTTATAGATTATTGATACGATTCTATTTCGTATCTCTAATAACTACTAATCAGCCCTTATTTCGCTTTTCACAGAATGGTATTACTCTCCAAAAACAATTATGAGTCTATTAGTAACCGACAGGCTGTTGACCCTATGATGACGCCTATCTAAAGCCCATTGGGACGGTGGTGTTTGATGTTTGTCTATGATCTTTCTTGTCGTGTCCCTAATCGGGTATTCTCTTGTTGCTCTGGCTTCTGCCAAGTCATTGAGTACCTTCATTGTGGCTTTCTAGGCTATTATTTTTTTGTATTATATTTACACGAGCATATTTGTGTTTTACTTACATTGCCTATTGATGCTGCCTTGTTGGTTAGAGATTGGATCATGGCGGGGATTTCTTTATTTACACTGTCCTGTTTTAATGGGATAAAGTAGGGTAAGTTTGAGGTTTGGTGCACTCTAGAACCGGTTTAAACCCCCCCAGTGGCCTGTGTTGCCACTGACCGTTCCAAGGCGGTAGCCCTATTGTCAACCATTTTGTGTTTGTGATGTCGTTTGCATTTTTTATTACTTTTGCCTTTTCGTTTGTCTGTTTGCGTGTTTGTTTTTGTGTTTTGTGGTTGACTGTCGTCCTCGAATGCTGCTTTCCCTGTCCAATATTTTTATCTTTCTTTGAAGCCTTTAATGACACCTCTCAGTATCTGGATTACATATTGAACACTGGCAATCCTTTGTATTTTACTGTGGTTAATACTATCTATCCTAAATAATTTCCACTAAAAAAAGCTAACATTTCTGATACTGTCGCTCTTTTTCTTGATTTACATCTCTATTGAAAATGGCGAAATAATTAGTTAAATTTATGACAAGAGAGTTTATTTTTATTTTGATATTATCAATTATCCCCACTTAGATGGGATGTTCCATGAACTACTTCTTATAGGCTCTATTTGTCCCAACTTATTTATTTTTCTAGAACTTTTGTCGTATTGAGGACTTTAATAATTATATAACTAAAAAGATACTCCAGCAGGGTTACAAATACCATAAAATTCGAAAAACCTTTGCAAAATGTTATTATCGTAACCCTGCGCTATTTTAAA
Source organism: Cyrtodaria siliqua (assembly GCA_037043455.1). NCBI lineage: Eukaryota > Metazoa > Mollusca > Bivalvia > Adapedonta > Hiatellidae > Cyrtodaria > Cyrtodaria siliqua. The sequence continues at coordinate 62,742 of JAWPHD010007890.1, forward strand.
ACATAGAAGTAACTTAGGAACTCTTCTGCGAAAAGGATTATCACAACCTGACTGCAATGGGGATGTGATTTACAAACTTCATAAGATCCTTGGTTATAATCATGTTCATACTATATTTAATAAACCTGTTAAAAAGTTGATCTAAAAGAGGTACTGACCCTATCATTTTGCAAAAACGCACTGCATGTTTTGTGATTGGCCCATTTCCATTTCGCCACAATGCTTTCCTTTTTGATTGTGCGATGACCGGACATTCTGTGGCCCTGGTAAGACGTCTACCTAAATTCTAATAGGACGGTAGCTTTTGATGATTGTTTCTAAAAATCATCTATCTATTTATAATACGGCAACCGACGTTAAACAATTTCAGCTGATATTCCAAACTGTCCTCAATGTATTTATCGACTCTGCTTACCGGTCGCTACTAAATTAAATTTCAGACAATTGAAATAACAATAGAATATAGGTTAAACACTTAACAAATGACCGCATGCATGTTAAAAAAAACTTTATCAAAAGGAGATATAAAAATGAGTATGATAATGGACCTTTGGAAACGGCCGAAAACGACACATACGAAATATTGCAGTCTCGGTTTGACTGAGACTGTTCATGAGCGGTAGTGAAATATGCTAGCTACCGCTCACGCCCTCTAGCCCCGGGTTGAGCAGATCTCAATATTAATTAAATCAATGGTACACAATTTTAATCATCCCGAAGATGGCATGCATATGGCGGTGGACATGGAGTGTCTTTCTTTCCCATGTCGTACGGCGTATGGTCCCAGTATCTAATAAAATTAAATGCCCCGAAGAGCGAAATAAACATAATGGAATTTAGTTGGGAGCAGCGGTTATGAAGCCTGCATATCACAAGTAGCAGTCAAAAGACTAAATTAAAAAGCAGACAACATATCCTAAAAGTCGAACTGGAAATGTATGATTCAAGGACCACAGTCAAGCAAAAATACACATAGAAACAAAGAACAATTATAAAGATGGATAAATATTAGATATGATATTATAACTAAAGGGTTGACAACAGGTCTACCTACTTTGAAACGGTCAGTGGCAAAATAGGTTGCTGGTAGTGTAAACCAGGTTCTAGGGTGCACCAAACCTCACTCTTACCCTATTGTCATCCCAATAAAACGGGACAGTATAATTGTTTTTATCCCAGATAGGTTATATTCTATAACAAGGCAGCATTAATAGGCAATATAACACATAGATGATCAAGTATATATAACAGGAGAACAAAGAAATCCCCGCCAGGCTATATCCATTTTAAAACTAGGCAGCATTGCTTGGCAACTTAAATATAACAAAAATGTGGTTCTGTATAAACGACGAAAACACGTATAGAAAGCCACACATTAAGTACTTAATGACATAGAAGTCAGAGCAACAAGAGTATAAACGTTAAGGGCCTGACAAGACAAGATTGAAGGGGTATACGTAACGATGTCAAAACGTCAATCAACTCAATACCCTCATTACGTTTAAACGTTGCTAGTATGGGGTCGGATAACATGTTGCATGATGATCCTCTTAAGTGAAAAACGGAAAAAGAAGTGAGGCTTATATTTTGTCATCCCAATAAAATGGGACATTGTAAATAAAAAATTATGGTCAGGCTGCATAGCTCCCTTATTTGACGTTCAGCTTATAAAAGGTAGTTCTAAGACTGGTTGGCCTGGTTTCAGTATAATGTGACTGGTTTGATTATCATGCCATTTCAGTGTGGCAGCGCTATAAAGCTATACACAGAGATCATTGCTACAAGTAGACAGTATCGTGATATGATTGAAATACGGACAAGACGTTCATTTGTACGATAGTGTGTTATGATGAACACAATACTACAGAATGTGTTATAATCTACTTTTAATTATTAAAGAAACTATATTTTGCATACTTGAGCTTGAGTCCTTCATGTTGAATTACAACAAGTTAATTATGGCATATGAATGTGGGAAGGAAAGAATAATGCTAAACTATTGGAGAAATACACACACATACGAATAGTATATATATGCATGTCTGATATAGTAACAAATTAATAAGCAAGCAGGAATATAATGTGCAAAATAAAATCAGCACATAAAATACATGTCATTTCCATAGATAGAGTCGTATATGTTCGGTGTCAATGATAAAGTGACATAGTTATAACCACTAATAATGCTTCAAAGTCATTTGTAAACAAAGTCGGTGATAAAAATGAAGCGAATAAAATATGCACATACTGTTATAGGTTATCGAAAACCGTTCTCATTTCAATAAAAAGGGGGCTAGTTCTAAAATTACGAAATGTGTTGGTTTTTTTATTTGAGAATAGCAAACGTTCGTGGACACATTTCAGCGGTTTTAAAACAATGACAGAATGGAAATTTTTTGTCAATGTAATTATTTTTTCGCTTAGAAAATAATAACACAATATTTTGAAAATATCCACCTTACCTAGCATTTCTTATTTTAAAATATTGCAACAACCGATAGTCCCGCATCAGTGCAACAACCGATAGTCCCGCATCAGTGTTTCTTGACATTCATAGTAGCGTTATTTGATTGATGTGAGACAGCAGTAAAATGTGTCCAATCCCATGTTACGAATCGCTAGTTATTATTTACTTGTCCACTGGGATCGCCTAGTTCGTGTAACATAGAAAATGATTTCCTGACGACAATATCTCAGTTAGGAATGAGAAATTAAATAATAACTACGCAGGTAGCTGATATTAATATTGAGCTTGGGGCGCTTTTGAGGTCACTCGGATCAAGTTTAAGGTCGCTCTTAGTAACGCTGTTAGTAAAAGTAGAAACTTTAGGCGACACATTCCGCGGAATTTTAGTTTTACTATTAATTTGTATCAGTGCATACATCTTATATCTAAGTTTATATATTTCTTAGCTAGCCACATGAAGTTTTTTCTCCATACGTAAATGCAATGGTAAGCGATGCTGTTATTTCAATTAATTGTCATATAAGTCCGCGGATAAAATAGAACAAATATATCTTCTAATGTTAAATACCGTTCACCTCACCTGACTATGAGGTAGAGGTAGATTGCCCGACTCGCATGCGGGAGGTCGTGGGATCGATCCGCGTGTTACGCCAAAAATTTCGTATAATTGATACTAGTAGTTGTTTTGCTTGACGTTTAAAGTGTAAGGGGTAATGGTAAGTATTATTGGTCACGTATCAGTATAATGTGTTTGGGTGGGGTATCATTTACACATGCACACTCGTTCTTATGTGTGTGTTTTACCGTATATACTTTGTAATGCAGAGTCCCCGTATCAACCGTGTTCGATTTTAGTATTAAATGGTGTCGTAGAGAGCATGCTGAACCTAATTTCGTTTCTACTTGGAAAAATACTAGTTTTAACATCATAGATACCCGTATTAACTTCTATACGGCTAAGCCCTCTCTACTTCCCCCTAGACCAAGGTTTTCATTTCGTAATTGAAAATCGGGAATCCATGAATTTCATAATAAGTTTGTTTTAGTTCCTAAGCAATACTGACTTCCAACGAGGTACTGGATTCCCAAATTACACAAACAACAATATAAAGCCGGTTTTATTTCCAATTCTAGTTCTTGCACCACTACAAATATCTCCAAACGTCTAACATCTTTTCTTACTGCAGTGAAAGATCACGTTAAACAATATTGTGCTAAAGCTAATGAAAACTCTGGGATTAATTTATTTTGATCTATTAAAAATTCAGGCGACGTTCTTGATAAAATGTTCAATAAACGTCAAGCTTCATCAATAAGGACTTATGATTTTTCTACATCAACTACAACTTTACCACACAACTTATCAAAGACAAGCTTATTGCTCTCATCCAATCAAAGCACTGAAATTGCTGAATGCGGCGGAGTTTGCGTAACGGACAAAATCTGAAGAACATGCCATGATAACAAAGTGCAGGAAAAATGAATAGAAATGGGCAACAATAGCGCCCGACACGAGTTGTTCTTGCCACTTTTGTATCTTGCCAATTGGTATAGCGTTCTGATCCGGAATTCCCCTCTACTGTTCTGTTCTTGCACAACAAGACCCTGAACTCTACAATCTATGAAAGTTTTGATCGAATCCGATCTTAAATACAGAAGATATAACGATAATAAGATGTATATATATGCTATAACAATCCAGTGGTGTCTATTAAAACATGTTTCTTCATTTCGTCTTATCATTAACAATAATTCACTGACATCGTGAATCACTAAAAACGTTTCTAAATAGTTGTTGCTATATACAATTATACATAATAAAGCAATAATCATGTTGTTCTACCAGTAATTCGCCCTAAAAATACTTCTCAAAAATGCGCATAAATATAATTTGCTATATATTGCTTTTTTCCCAAAGAATTTTGATATATTGTCATTTGGAATATCATTGTTTTCCTATTACATTCATAGCTCGTCTTAGCTTAAGTCATTTCTCATTACATTCAGTTCATGCAAACCCGGGGACACTATTTATCAACGTGGATGCTTATAAACTGAATGCTGTTCGGCTGCCACTTATGTGCTATTTTTAGCATTCAGAGCTGTTTTAGCTCAGAAATCTGGCCAGCCTTCAATTTTGGTATACCATTCTGTTGCTAGGGAAGATACTACATATTTGGCCTGTAACAATATTAAAGCGGTTTTTTTACTAACATCCGTTGGACAATTACACCATGACGTTTGTGAATCACTTATTTTTTTATTAGATAATATTTTCGTCAGGTATGGAACTACTGTTTATTGACATGTTGATATCCCTATCGGTACAAACTGTGCACCCCTTGTCATATATTTGATTTTATATTGCTGTGAAAGAGAGTTCATGTTGAGTCTTTCACCAGATACCCAGGCAGATGTTCTTGAAACCTTAATAACATATTAAGACACCTCTCGGTATCTGGATGACATTTTGAACATTGACAACCCCTTCTTTTCTGCTATGGTTGACAATATATATATCCTAAAGAACTTAACAAAGCTTATATTCCTGAGACTACCGCTTCTTTTCTCGATTTACATCTCTCTATTGAAATTGGTGAAATAATTAGCAAAATCTATGACAAGAGAGACGATTTTAATTTTGATATTGTTAATTATCCCCATTTAGATGGGATGTTCCCCTCGAAACCTATTATGGGGTCTATGTGTCTCAACTTATTCGATTTTCTAGAGCATGTAAAGTTGAGGACTTTAATATTCGTAATCTTTGTATAACTAAAAAGCTGCTCCATCAGTGCTACCGTTACCATAAACATCGTAAAACCTTTGCAAAATATTATTATCGTAACCCTGATCTGCTTTCCAAATATAAAATTAATTAAAGAACTCTTCTGCTATAAGGACTATCACAACTTGACTTCTATGGTGACGTGATTTGCAAACGTATTAAGGTCCTTGGTCATGATCACTTGCATACCATCTTTGTTAAACTTGTTAAACGTTTTATCAATAGAGGTTATGACCCTATCATTATTGCAACGCACTGCTTGCTTGGTAGTGGACCCTTTTACAGTTCGCCACTATGCTTTCCTCTTTAGTTGTGCGATGACCGGACAGGCTGTGGACCCTATAATGCCGTCTACCTGAATCCCAAAAGGACGGTGACGTTTGATGTTTGTCTGCATTCTTGTCTTCTTGTGCCCTCAATGGTCTCTTGTTGCTCTGGCTTCTGCAAAGTCATTGAGTACCTTCTTTGTGACTTTCTAGGCTATTGTTTTTTGTTTTTATTTATATCGCGTTTAATTCTGCCTTGTTGGTTAGAGAATAGTTCATGGCGGGGGTTTCTTTATTTACACTGTCCTTTTTTATTAGGACGACAGTAGGGTAAGTGTTAGTGTTGGTGCACCCTATTATTATTTACCAGACGGTCAAAAAGTCAAATATGTGGGTATTCCCAGGCGTTCGGAGTCGTTTCTTGCAAATTATTTATTTTTAAACGGAAGGCTGGACTATTTATTAGTTATAAAGTAGTATGAAAACATTACCTCTCATGAACAGACTCAATAAAAACTGAGTCTGCTACTTTTATCCCTTTTTGTGTTTGTTGCTTCTAAGGGTTCCCCTTTTCAATATTTATCTATAATGAATGTAACTATGCTTTACATAGAAGGTACTTTCTGCTTACATTTATTGTCATCGCAACACATGTATTGTTTCACAAAATCTCGTAAAATTGCATACAAAAAATGGTAAAATTGCACATCTCACAAAAGTCTCTGTACAATTTAATATAGCGAGAATATCGTTACAATTTCAAACACTATTAAAGAGGCGTTTTGACATCTGTTCGTCATGTCATTTTCTGTTAGAGAAATAAATATGACAAAAACAACAGCACAGCATGAATGACGTTTGAAGAATCGAAAAAGCACAGTGTTTCGTTTAATAATAGTATGCTTCGAGCTTGAAACGCTTTATGACTCTCAATACTCAGTAGCAGACATATTTGGTGTAATGATAAAGTAAGTTTCCCAGCATTCTGAGGTATACATTGAACGACTTTGGAAACGCAAGAGGGAAATAAACTAAGATAATTTACATATTTCAATAGAAATTAAATTTTAATTTTATTTATTCTATTTAACCATATCTACAGTTGAATTATTGAAAATTGCATTCAAATTGATCAACTTTAAACTTGTTAAGTCACAATATCCACCATTAGCGGCAATGCACGCCTGACATCTCCTACGCATATTGGGATATAGCGGGTGTTTGTTTTGTGACTTTTGCTTTTGGGGGTCGTACTGTTATTCTCTGAATTTAACAAGTTTATTGTTGAAAATTTGACTGAAATTTTCAGTAATTGCTAGACTCCTTCAAAAGGAGTCGGACGGATGAGTGACAGACCGATTCGCCATTGAACCGAGACGCCGCTCTCGTCAGGACGGGTCCGTACCCGGCGCGCAGTCTCGACAGCGATGTGCAAGATCGGGTTAAAAATTGGAGCTCTATGCGAAGCGAATGTCGATATCCCACAAATCAGACGTACATGCATTTCGCATACAGCTCATTTTTCAACACTGGAGCTCTATGCGAAACGTTCGTTCGCATAGAACTCCTTGGAAGGTATATGCATATAGTTAGTAATATGTAACATAATTTACTTTGAATATTCGAATAATTAATATTAATGATTGAACAAATGAAATTTATGTTGGAAAACTAACGGGACGCCGTAAGTTTTTAAAAGATCGAGATTGTCGTGTGACCCTTTAAAGAGATATACGTATGGTAGCAGCATATGACATAGACCTAAAGGATAATGAATAGTGAATTGGACCAGTACATGAGACAGGAGCGCTTTTGGCGAGTTTCAACCCAAAATAATGTCTACTTCAAAAATAAAACATTCCTGATTTCTTTTCATTACCTATGACTTCGAATAATGTGTAACCATGATATTTTGGTTGAACTTGGATTATTTCACTATAATAAGTTAAATAATAAAGGAATACGACGTTGTATAAAACACATAAAGAGTAAATAAAAAAAGTCGAACAGGAAATGTAGCATTCAAGGACAGCAGTCAACCACAAACACGCACAGAACAAACAATTATTACAAGGATGAATAAAATAAAGATATGACATCACAAACATAAAAGGGTTAACAATAGGGCTACCGCCTTGGTACGGTCAAACCTCACCATTACCCTATTATCATCCCAATAAACGAGACAGTGTAAATAAAGATATCCCCGCCAGGTAATTATTCTCTAACAAACAAGGCAGCTTTAATAGGCAATATAAGTAAAACACATAAATGATCGAGTATAATATTAAAAACAAACGCCTAGAAAGCCACACGGTAAGTACTTAATGACTTGACAGAAGCCAGAGCAACAATAGAAATGACCGTTAAGGGTACGACAAGACAAGATTAAAAAAAAAAACATCAAACGCTACCGCCATATAAGAATTTAGATAGACGTCATCATAGGGTCCACATTATGTCCGGTCATCGCAATATCAAACGGGAAAGCATAGTGGCGAACTGTAAATGGGTCAGCGACCTGTAAATGGGTCAGCTAACTGTAAATGGGTCAACCACTAAACATGCAGTGCGTTGCAAAATGATAGGGTCATAACCACTTTTATAAACGTTTTAACAAATTTAATAAAGATTTTATTAAAAGTAGATCAGGGTTACGATAGTAAAATTTTGCAAGATTTTTCGAAGTTTATGCGGAAGCATGCTGGAGTAGCATTTTAGTTATACAGATATTACGATATTAAAGTCCTCAACACGACTATAAGCCCGAGAGAAACGAATAAATTGAGAAACATAAACCCCATAAGAAGTTACTCGGGGAACATCCCCATCTAAAGTGAGATAATTAACAATATCAAAATTAAAATCATCTCTTTTGTCATAGATTTTACTAATTATTTCGCCATTTTCAAAAGAACGATGTAAATCAAGAAAAGAAGCGACAATATCAGCAATTTTATCTTTGTTGAGCTGAAGTTCCTAGGGATAGATATTATATTAACCGTAATAGAAAAAAAAGGATTGCCAATGTTCAAGTTAAGGGCTTTAATTACATCTGCCTGAGTATCGGATGAAAGACGCAACATGAAATCTCTTTCATAGCAATACAAGAACAAATATGCGACGAGAGGTGCACAGTTCGTACACATAGGGATACCAACAATTTGTATATAACCTCTTTTGATAAACGTTATAACAAGTTTAATAAAGCTTCTATGAAAGTGATTATAAACAAGAACCTTACGAATTTGTAATCACGTCTCCATAGAAGTCAGGTTGTGATAGTCCTTGTCGCAGAAGAGTTCTCAAATTACTTCTATATTTGAAAACAGGTTACGAAAATAAAGGTTTACAAAGTTTTCCGAAGTTTATGGTAAAGGTAGCCCTGCTGCTGAAGCTTTTTAGTTATATAAATATTACGAATATTAAAGTCCTAAACACGACCACAAGCTCTTGAAAAACATAGTCCCCATAAGATGTAGCTCGGGGAACATCCACATCGAAGTGGGGATAATTAATATCAAAATTAAGATCATCCCTCTTGTCATAGATTTTAATAATTATTTCGCCATTTTCGACATAGAGCTGTAAATCAAGGAAAGAACCGGCAGTTGAAGTTACTTAGGATACATAGTGTTAACCATAGTAGAAAAGAAAGGAGTGTCAATGTTCGATGTGTCATCCAGATAGCTAGAGGTGTCGATTACATCTGCCTAAGTATCGGATGAAAGACAACATGAAATCTCTTTCATAGCAATACAAGAACAAATCTGCGACGAGATGTGCACAGTTCTTACACAACAATTTGTCTATAAACGGCAGTTCCATACTTGACGAAAATGTTATCTGTTATCTAATAGGAACAAGAGTTCTTCACAAACTTTTCAAAAAAAAAGTTCACATAGTGTAATTGCCTAAACTGCCGTTAAACCTTCGTAGAATTTACGAATTAATTATCATTGCTCGTTTAATGTCAGTATTTCTTGGTTAGGAAAGAAGGTTAAAACAATGTGGCGGTTTTAAATAAATCAATATTAGCGACTGATCTTTAATGGTGTGTATACGAGTAGTCCGGCAGATATCCAACTTTACCCAGATTTGAGGTCAATACAATTGTTCTCGGCTGATTCTGTATCTTCAGACCAGAATCCTAATGATGTCACCCTGTCACTTGTTTATATATTTTTTTTATTTAACGATGCCGTCCTGTAATCATGGAATGGTCTAAATAATACCCAAATTAGGCATTTCACCCAGTTATATATAGCATTATAATTATGTTGATTTTAATGGGCCACCATAATTTCAATCGGGATATGATCTAGCGAGATCCTGCGAAATCGGTCCAATCATATCCCGATTGAAAGTATGGTGGTCCAGCAAAATCATCTGATAAAGCTATGTATAACTGGCTGACAAGCCTATATGGGGTATGTGGGATGGGTATTTCCGAAAAACCTGCGGGGTACACACAATACTAGCGTCATACAGAATACTGATACCTAGATCCGTTTAAATCGGTCCGATCATATCCAGATTGAAAATATGGTGGCCCAGCAAAGTCATCATGTAATGCAATATATATCTGTCTGAAAAGCCAAATTGGGGTATGTGGGATGGGTATTTGCAACAAACCTGCGTGGTACACAATGTACTAGCGTCATATAGAATACCAATACCTAGCGATATCCGTTAAAATCGATCCGATCATATCCCTATTGAAAGTATGGTGGCCCAGCAAATTCATCATATAATGCTATGTATAACTGGCTGACAAGCCTATTTGGCGTATGTGATATGGGTATTTCCAACAAACCTGCAAGGTATACACTATACTAGCGTCATATAGAACACCAATACCTAGCGAGATCCGTTGAAATCAGTCCGATCATATCCCGATTGAAAGTACGGTGGTGCAGCAAAGTCATCATATAATTCTATAACTGGCTGACAAGCCTATTTGGGGTATGTGGGATGGGTATTTCCAACAAACCTGCGGGGTACACACTATACTCAGATCAGTTACAGATGTCTAAGCCACTGTTAAAAGTAACAAGGACATTATCCCAGACTTACTAGCGGCCCATGCACAGTCCGGATGTGACATAGTTGCTTGTTTTGTGGGAATTGGTAAAGGGACAGTGCTGAACACATTGAAAGCGGGACATTCGCTTGCTTTTTTGGGTGACATAAATGCCGATATAGATAGTATAATTGAGCAGTCAAACAAGTTCATATGTACGTGTTATGGGCAATCAAGAGCGGGGAGCATGTCAGAGGCTCGACAGAATTCATGGACTGAAAAGGTTGGAAAATCCCCTGCATCCACATCGAAGTTAAATCCCTACCCCCAACAACAGAATCGTTTGTGGAAAACGTTAAATGGGCTCATCTTCAGTCATGTATCTGGAAACATGCTCTAGACGAAGATCCACCAGACTTAGATCCTATGGAATATGGATGGTGCTGCCAAATCCTTTGTCCCTAGTATGGTGCCAATAATGTTCAGCTTGCACCTCCAGATGTCCTGAATCTTGTCAAATTTTCTTGCGAGAGTGAAGCTCCATGTGTTTCTATGAGCTGGAGATGTAATCAGGCCAGCCTTTCCTGCACCATATTTTGTGGTGCATGCCAAGGTGGCATTAACTGCATGAATGAGCCGACGACGACAATACCAGTGACATAAACTCAATACAAAATCGAAAGTTAAAATGTAGGACAAAGTGTGAAATTGACATGTGTTAAATGTCTTCAGTTGTTCTATGACTTGAATCCAAAGCGTTAATAATACATAACATAGTACAGTGTACTATCACATACATCCATCCTAATATATTCATTCTGTTTTTCCTATGTCATCCAACAATCAATTTTAGTATCCACGTGCTTTGCGATGGAATTATCTGCGTCCGTCTGTTCGTCCGTCACGCTGTTTACCCTTTAAGGATGTTAACTGGGCAAGTTCTGACATCTTCAAGTCTAAACATTTTTTTTTTTTTCAAATCATAGTTTTATTTGACAACAAAATTATTTCATTTTTTCCATTCTAGTAGATATGGATATAATGTAGGATTTAGGATGGTAACATACCAAATTTTAAGCACATTTTTTTTTATATTTTTTCCGTCATTTGTGATCATTTTTTGTTGTCAACAAAATATGGGGTATGGGTGAAATTATGTCGCATTAAAAGAGAAATTATCACGAAAAGTCGCAATAAAATTACCATAAAGTCACGATAATGTATGTCAACTTAAATTAAGTGCATGGCAGCCACATGCCACTATAAATGGGAATATATGAATATGCGTTATTTGATTTTCTTTCGTTAAGTCTGTTAAACTCTGATGTTAATATATGTTTCAAATAGATTATTTTGTCTCATCATTTATATCGCAATTTTGGAATAATTGCTGAAGGAATACCATTGAATTATAAGTATATCGGCATATTGTCTCTGCGTTTCCTAGATTTTATAAGATTTTTTCGTATCTTTAAATATGTTCAACGTGCTATTTATCTGATAATATGGATGCTTTGTGAGGATCTGTAACCACAAATACGTCGAAAACGGTGAGTTTCTAACACTGCCAAGCTAAAAACAACGTGTATACTTCGATGAGACACACTGACATGATGTTGATATTACTCTGTATTTAAAATATTGGCAATAACATATGTTTAAATCAAATCAATTGAGACACACTGCCATTATGTTTGTTATTACTCTGTATGTAAAATATTGGCAATAACATATGTTTAAATCAAATCAATTACGACACACTGTCATTATGTTTGATATTACTCCGTATGTAAAGTATTGGCAATAACATGTGTTTACATCAAATCAAATCAGACACACTGGCATTATGTCGATATTAGTTTGTATGTAAAATATTGGCAATAACATATGTTTAAATCAAATCAATTCAGACACACTGGCATTATGTTGATATTGCTCTGTATGTAAAACATTGGCAATAACATATGTTTACATCAAATCAAATCAGACACAGTGGCATTATGTTGATATTACTCTGTATGTAAAATATTTGCAATAACATATGTTTAATGTGCGTTTGAGTCCGGATATTATCTTTTACATGCTGTTTGTAGTTATCGGAAATGTATTTTTATATTTCACTGAATGGCGTTAAGTGTTATAGCGTGTTCAATAAAAAAGACATGAGTTTGGGTTATTGTTTCTCATCAATCAGTGGCCACAGATAGGTCTTTCTTCTTTTCACTTGAACCGTTTGTATCAATAGTTGTATTGAGAATATCTGCTTGTCCATGACATAGCGTGATAAAGATATATCTGGTACCAGACAATAATCAACTTTACGCCCCAGCCAAATTATCGGAGAGAATGTTTGAGTTTGAGAGATGTTGATTACCTGATTAGCACAATTTTTACTTCTATGCGTCCGTGTGATTATTATTACTGATGGTGCGAAATGAGTTGATCACATCATATAAATTCATCAAGGCGCAAATAAATCATCACGGTTGATATTTAGACCTACGGTTACATAGAATTAGCGTTATGAAACGAAGCCAGCCAGGCAGTTAAAACATGACAAAGAAATATGGCTTTAATAAAACATTACAGTGTGTGCTCATTAATTATTTAGAGCTTATCAGATTTTAGTAATAAGATAATACAAATTGATTGCTTTTTCTAAATAAAAAGAAATAAAAAAATTGCAGCTAGACACTTGCAGTCACCCTTTAAAATGTCAACATTGCCATAATGTAAAGGTAAATCATTTGCATTTCTTAGATAATTAGTCATCACAGTCAAATTTAAAACAAAGTGAGTAAAGCATTAACAAGGTTTGGCATGTAATACTATTAAGGCGCTTTTTTACTAACGGCTATGAAGTTTGTGAAGCACTCATCTTCCTATTAGATAATATTTTCGTCAGGTATGGTACCACCGTTTATAGACAAATTGTTGGTATCCCTATGGGTACGAACTGTGCACCACTTGTCGCAGATTTGTTAGCTCTACTGGCCAAGGACCAGCAGAGCTTATGGATTGGCGAGTTGTCCGTCGTCCGTCCGTCCGTCCGTCGTCCGTCGTTAACTTTTGTCTTGTGAACACTCTAGGGCCATCATTTTTCATCCGATCTTTCCCAACCTTTAACAGGTTGTTAATATCAATGAAAGCTCAGACAAGTTCGAAAACCAGCCATATCAAAGTAATTTCACCGGAGTTATGGCCCTTGTTTTGCTGAAAAATGCCGTATTAAGCATTGTGAACACTCTAGCACCTTCATTTATTACTTGATCTTTACCAAACTTGCACAGATTATTAATATTAATAAAAGCTCGGACACGTTTGAAAACCAGACAAATCGAATAAGTAACACCGGAGTTATGGCCCTTGTTTTTCTGAAAATTGTTATTTTCTGCCTTGTGAACGCTCTAGCACCTTCATTTATTGTTTGATCGTTACCAACCTTGCACAGATTATTAATACCAATTATAGCTTGGACAAGTTCGAAAATCAACTGAATTGGGTTACTAACACCAGAGTTATGACCCTTGTTTTTTCTGGAAAATGCCATTTTCTGACTTGTGAAAACTCTATCACCTTCATTTATTATATGATCTTTACCAAACTTGCATAGATTGTTAATATCAATGAAAGCTCGAACAAGTACGAAAAACAGCTAAATCTGATCAGTAACACCGGAGTTATGGCCCTTGTTTTTTTCTGAAAAATGCTATTTTCTGCAAGATCGAAATCATTAACAGAGTTATGGGCCTTGTTTTGCTGAAAATGCCATATTAAGCCTTGTGAACACTCTAGCACCTTCATTTATTATTTGATATTTACCAAACTTGTACAGATTGTTAATATCAATAAAAGCTCGGACAAGTTCGAAAACCAGCTAGATCGGACAATTAACAGCGGAGTTATTGCCCTTGATTTAGTTAAAAATGCTATATTTTGCCTCGTTAAGACGATAGGGGCTTCATTGTTCATCTGATATTTATCAAATTTTATTAGATTGTTTATATTAATGAAAGCTCGGACAAGTTCGAAAATCATTCATATCGGACGAGTAACAGCAGAGTTATGACCCTTGATTTAGTACAAAATGCTATATTTTGCCTCGTTAAGACTTTATTTTTTATCCGATCTTTACCAAACTTTATCAGATTGTTAATGTCAATAAAAGCTCGGTCAAGTTCGAAAACCAGACAGATCGGACTAGTATTGATTTTGTTAAAAATGCTATAATTTGCCTCGTCTTACGATAGGGCCTTCATTTTGCATCTGATCTTTGCCAAACTTTACCAGATTTTATGACTTTCTTTTTTTATATCATATTTTTTTTTTTTTTTTTTTTTTTTTTTTAATTTTTTTTTTTTTTTTTTTGGCTTGATTATTGTTTTTTTGATTTTTTTTTTTTTTTGATTTTTTTTTAAATTTGTCTAAAAAAATTTTTTGATTTTTTCTTTGATTTTTTTAGCTCTATTTTGGACCAGTCGGACAAGTAACAGAGGAGTTATGGCTCTTGATTTAGTTAAAAATGCTATATTTTGCCTCGTTAATACGGTAGGGCCTTCATTTTTCATCTGATCTTTACCAAACTTTACCAGATTCTTTAGTTATGGCCCTTGATTTAGTAGATAAGCTGTATTTTTCCCAAAACTTTCAAAAAAACATAAATGGCAGTCTCTCGCTTCATTGATGTTATAAGAGCCATGTTAGCAAGTAGAGCATCCACAGGCCCTCTAAGGCCTCTTGTTTTTATTTTGCTATGAAAGAGATTTCATGTTGAGTCTTTCACCAGATACCCAGACAGATGTTATTGAAGCTTTTAATGACACCTCTCGGTATCTGGATGACATACTGAACATTGACATCCCTTTCTATCCAACTATGGTTGATAATATTTATCCTAATAAACTTCAGCTTAATAAAGCTAATATATATCTCTCGATTGAAAATGGTGAAATAATTAGCAAAATCTATGACAAGAGAGATGATTTTAATTTTGACATTGTTAATTACCACCACTTGGATGGGGATTTTCCCCGAGCAACTTCTTTTGGGGTGTATGTGTCTCAACTTATTCGTTTTTCAAGAGCTTGTACTCGAGTTGAGGACTTTAATATTCGTAAACTTTGTATAACTAAAAAGCTACTCGATCAGGGTTACCGTTACCATAAACTTTGCAAACTTTTTTATCGTAACCCTGATCTTCTTTCTTAATATAAAAGTAATTTAAGGACTCTTCTGCGACAAGGACTATCACAACTTGACTTCTATGGTGATGTGATTTATAAACTTCGTAAGATTCTTGGTCAGGATCACTTTCATACTATCTTTGTTAAACTTGTTAAAAAGTTTATCAAAAGAAGTTATGACCCTATCATTTTGCAACGTACTGCATGCTTGGTGGTGGACCCTTTTAAAGTTCGCCACTATGCTTTCCTCTTTAATTGTACGATGACCGGACAGGCTGTGGACCCTATGATGACGCCTACCTAAAGCCCATTGGGACGGTGGCGTTTGATGTTTATCTATGATCTTTCTTGTCGTGCCTTTTGTGTTTGTGATGTCGTTTGCTTTTATTATTACCTTTGCCTTCACGTTTGTCTGTTTGCATGTTTGTTTCTGTGTTTTGTGGTTGACTGTCCTCCTTGAATGCTACTTTCCATGTCCGATCTTTTTATATTTTTTTGCACCGCCTCGATCTAGGCCACTCTAAACGATGTCTTTCTGGGGTAGAACTTAAAATATTGACTTCGAAACCTTGAATAAAAAACAGAGTGTTAAAGGTTAGTAAGAAGTTGAATTAAACCTGTATTTGTTCTGACTGTTCTGCTTTCGCTGACATTAAATGGCGAATCGTTTCACACTGTGATCTTTAATTCCCTCATTAAGCGTAGATATAAAGTACATTGGTCTCATACTACATCAATAACACTGGAAAACTTCGTACCTATTCTCTCCTTATCTTGAAATACTAACAAACAAAGAAATAAGACATTATTACACAAAATTCAGAATAAGCTCACATAAACTACAAATTGAAATTGGTAGATACCAAAATATACCGGCAGGTAGAGGACTGTGTGAAAGGTATCGAAGATGAAATATAATTATGTTATCACAGCATGCACTGCTTATAACCCGTAACGAAATAGTCTTTTTGATATTTTAGAATGAATGAACGAATGAATGGTGTTTTACGGCACGTCGATACATAGATAGGTCATATGAAAGATGAAGAAATTAAGTAGTAATTAAAAAATAATGTAAATATATAAAGATAAAACTATTAAAAATAAGGGATGATACGGTAGTAATATAAACTCAACCCTTTTGTGTTTGTGATGTCGTTTGCATTTATTATTGCTTTTGCCTTCTTGTTTGTCTGTTTGCGTGTTTGTTTCTGTGTTTTGTGGTTGACTGTACACCTTGAATGCTACTTTCCATGTCCGATCTTTTTATATTTCTTTTTATATGTAAATCAACAAATGCCCGTCAGTGGGTATATAAACAAGTAAATATATATAAGAACACATTATAATGATTTATATAGTCTGATTTCTTTTAGAAAATCTAAAACAAGACTAAAATCTATAGTATCAAATAACTCTTTCATAGTATTAACATTGTAGTACCTTTCACGCATAGGATCAAAGTCTACACATTCCAACAAGATGTGTTTGACCGTTAACGGTGCGAAGCAGGGTATACATTCTGGTAAGTGCTCACCTTGCAATCAAACCGAGACTGCAATATTTCGTATGTGTCGTGCTCGGCCGTTTCCAAAAGTCCATTATCATACTTTTTTTTGTAATAAATATGAATGAGTTTAACGTGTATGCCCTATCCTGCACCGGGCTAGGACAACTTCTTCTCGACGAATGGGTCTACTAGAAGAAAGCCATTCCCCAAGTAACGGTTTAACTGAATGGAGTTTATTGTTAACTGACAAATTCCAAGCGGCTTGCCAAGAGTTACGAATAAATGTGTTAATACAACTTTTAAAATCAGTATAAGGTAAGTATTAGATATATGTAAACCTAATGCTTTAGCAGCACTATCAGCTCTATCATTACCACGTATTCCTACATGGCTTGGAAGCCAGCAGAAAATAATAACATTATCAACTATAAGAAATTGAACTTTTCTAAAAGCTGAAGCACAACTGGGTTATCATGTTTCATATTACCCAGTGCTTAAAGAGATGAAAGGGAATCAGAAAATATTACAAAATGGTCATCATCAGATTCCTGAATATAATTTAAGGCAAGAAAGAAATATAAAAAGATCGGACAGGGAAAGTAGCATTCAAGGAGGACAGTCAACCACAAAACACAGAAACAAACACGCAAACAGACAAACAAGAAGGCAAAAGTAATAATAAATACAAACGACATCACAAACACAAAAGGGTTGACAATAGGGCTACCGCCTTGGAATAAATTGCCTTAAGTTCCGCTGAAAAGATAGAGGCCTTATTAGGCAATCGGCTCTTTATGCTGTGTTTCTGAACAACAGCTGCTGCAGCTACCTTATTTCCATCTTTAGAACCATATGTGTATATATGTTGAAAGTTACTGTATTTCGATTTAATTTAATTAAATTTGCTTTGAAAGACTAAGATTTATGCTTGTCAGAGTGTGATTTTTGGCACACTCAACAAGAAGTTATCCATTATTGAGTTTTTTAACACTCCTTGGCTCACCGCCGATGCCAAGTAAAGCATTGGAGATGGCAAAAGGAGACAGTCTAGTTATAGGTTTGTCATCCTCTAGAGAGATACCATTTAGGAAACGAGGCCAATTTAAATGAGAAATAGTCTCGTCAGATTCAGATTCGGACTCTTCTCTAAATCGTTTAAAAGCAGTAGGAGTAGTTTTGAGTGCGTCTTTGGCTCCCATAATGGGGAATTGATATTCATTCTGCACGCTTCTCATCCGCCTCGGAGTCCAACAAGGGGACATTTACTGTGGATATCCGACAGACAAATGCCAAGAATACGTGAATACGTGATGTGTATACGCATATATAACTAACGCATCAGTATAGCCATATAGCGTTTACAAATACATGATTAGCCCTAGCATTACTGCCATAAAGGATCCTTTCTACATTATGTTTAAAGAGGACAAAATAAAAGGGGAGTAAGATATTAAACGAGAGGGATTGAGAGAGATGGGAATTATACAAGAATATATAGAATCCCGTATAGCTGGTGTGACAAATCGATTAATCAGATCGGGCCAATCTGACCGCCCGTCTTGTTGAAGTCCGGACCAATTGGTGTGTTGTAACGCGGTGATAACTTCCTCATCTCCACGTCACTCAACCACCAGGATTCCCTTCTCCAACGACACGGGTCGCCACCCACAGTCAACAGGTGGGTTACTTTTCGGGGGTGGGGTGGGTGGGCGGTCCTACCCCTCTGCTAAGTAACGAGCAGTCTGTCTTATCACCCCGCCACCGACTGCGGGGTGTAGCGGATGGAGGCCTGCAAGCATATATAGAATCGAAATATACATCTCATCTAATAGGACATCTTTTTATATATTTTATTTAAAATGTTCATAATAATAATACTTGTATAGTTTAATATACTCGTTGCATTGAGGGTTACTCTTGCCTCGTTTGTCTGTTTGCGTGTTTGTTTTTGTGTTTTGTGGTTGACTGTCGTCCTTGAATGCTGCTTTCCCTGTCCGATTTTTTTATCTCTTAATATATAGCTTATATTTCAACCATTGAAAATTCCGTTGAATATAAGAAGCGTAGAGTGCGCTAGCTTTGCCTTTGAACTACTTACTATAATCAAGAATAAAGAATAAAACGCGTTGGTATCAACTAATATTTAATAATCATAATCATTAACCAGCTTCATGTTTAGAATGTTCAAATGTTTTGTAATACATAGCTATGTAGACGTCGTGACGCCACAGTATTGTCACGTCGTGACGCCACAGTATAAGTAACGCACTTTAACAAAATAGAAGAGAGATTATGTGTTAATCGTCTCAAATCAAAATAAAATTTCAGTGTATAAACGTTACTATAGTTACAGAACGTTCATTGCGCAGTAAACGACGTCACCATAACAGAGACACAGAGATACATAATGTTTTATATATATATACACACTCGTAATAAAACATCAATATTCAGAGCAGCGTCAAATATATTTATAAAACTACGAACTTAATTACTATGTTCCTGCTGCTTGTTGTCATTAATATAGTTATATAATAAATAGTTATGTTCTTTTATAGATACGAATCGAATGTTTCTGATTGTCGTATGGTCAAAGGGAGATTATGCAAGACGTTTTTGCAAATTAAGAGAATACGAGTCTGCCCAAAAGACAAATCATCCATACTAAACTGGAATTGCGATTGGTATTGTCCATTTCCTATTAACAAATTAAAAAATACTGGCCCATAGGAGAATAAACGGGTTATCGAAACCACAAACATTAAAAGGTTGACAACAGAGGTACCACACTGGAACAGAACGGTCAGTGGCAAAAAGAGTTTAAACCATGTTCTATGGTGTAACAAACCTCACTCTTACCTCAATAAAACGGGACAGTGTAAGGCAATCGCTGCCGGGTTATATCCTCTAACAAACTAGGCGGCATTAATAGGCAATTAATTATAATTAATATATTTACAACATAAATATGGATATAAAAATCGAACAGGAATAGTAGCATTCAAGGACTACAGTCAACAACAAACACACACAGAAACAAAGAACAACTTTAAAGATGAACAAAATGACAAATTAGACATCACAAACAAAAAAGGGTTGACAATAGGGTTACCGCCCTGGAACGGTATGTGGCAAAAAATGACGCTGGGGGTTTAAACCAGGTTCTAGGGTGCACCAAACCTCACACTTACCCTGCTGTCATTCCAATAAAACGGGACAGTGTAAATAAAGAAATCCCCACCATGAACTACTCTCTAACCAATAAGGCAGCATTAATAGACAATATCAGTAAAGCACAAAGATGCTCGTGTATTTATAAATACAAAAAATAAAAATAGCCTAGAAAGTCACAAAGAGAAGGTACTCAATGACTTGGCAGAAGCCAACAAGAGAACAAACCATTGAAAACACGACAAGACAAGATTGTAGACAAACATCAAACGTTACCTTCCTTTTGGGCTTTAGGTAGACGTCAAGATAGGGTCCACAGCATGTTCGGTCATCGCACAATTAAAGAGGAAACCATAGTGGCAAACTATAAATGGGTCCACCACCAAGCATGCAGTGCGTTGCAAAATGATAGGGTCATAACCTCTTTTGGTAAACCTTTTAACACGTTTAACAAAGATAGTATGGAAATGATTATGACCAAGATCTTACGAAGCTGGTAAATCACGTCACCATAGAAGTCAGGTTGTGATAGTCCTTGTCGCAGGAGAGTTTTTAAATTACTTTTATATTAGAAAGAAGATCAGGGTTACGATAATAAAATTTTGCAATGGTTTTACGCAGTTTATGATAACGGTAGCCCGAATATTAAAGTCCTCAACTCGAGTACAAGCTCTAGAAAAACGAATAAGTTGAGACACATACACCCCATAAGAAGTTGCTCGGGGAACATCCCCATCTAAATGTAATCTATATTAATAATATCAAAATTAAAATCATCTCTCTTGTCTTAAATTTGCTAGTTAATTCACCATTTTCAATAGAGAGATGTAAATCGAGAAAAGAAGCTTTAGTATCAGAAATATTAGCTTTGTTAAGTTGAAGTTATTTAGGATATATATTATTATAGTAGAAAAATAAGGGTTGTCAATGTTCAATATATCATCCAGATACCGGGAGGTGTTATTAAAGGCTTCAATAACATCTTCCTTGGTATCTGGTGAAAGACTCAACATGAAATCTCTTTCATAGCAATATAAAAACAAATCTACGACAATGATTTTCAGTACGTAGTTCTATCTGAAGTCAATTATTTTCAAAAGTATACTATAATAACTGAGACCGACGTGAGGGATCGATGCTCTAAGGTACAATTATCTGATTTGCATAATTTTTTATAAAAGAATGCTTTAAATAAGATATTTGCACCAATGTTGTGATGGCGGGTCGAATCTGCAGGTAGGTGTCAACAACATGCTTTATCGTCGATGGAAACTAAAATAGGCGTCTCCTTCTCCTATAATGTCATTTGGTGAATAACATATTGTCTGTTCTTTGATTTAAAACTGATTTCATGTCTATGGGCCTACAAATAAGGAAGTTAAGTCAGGTTTTATGATTTGTAGTACCCCACCCACCTTCTGTTTACATGGCCCATATTTGATATTGTCGGGTACATGGTCGTAGGAACGTTTCAGTTATTGGAGGGGTAGGGAGAAGAGGGTTGGAGGACTTTTTCAGAGAAAACATATTTGGCAAGCAAAACCATTTAGAAAAAGGTATGTTTGAATTATTGTTGGGAGGAGACAGACTTCTTGACAAAATATTTTACAAGCAAAATAAAACAACAATGTTATTCATGCTCAGCGATATCAAAACATACAACATTATATAGGAAAAATGTAACCATTATCTTTCTCTAATTATTGGGGTGGTGGGTGAGCAGAGGGCAAAGCAAAGAGTCCCCTTCCCATTTCATTGCAGAATAATATTTTTAAATGAATGCTATTGCTTTCTGTTCATGATACAGCGTTTAATTTGGTGTATTCAAGGTAACGTTATGCCTCTGTATATGTACATTAGCAGGTGGGTGTTGTGTCTTCACTAAGTCACAGTAAGTGTATGTTATTCAGAGTGACAAGTTGTTTTAGCAAACTATGTTGTAGATTACTGATCGTAACGTTGGTACCTGTATAACAGGTGGTGAAAAAATTTACTATCAACCGGACTTGAACCCAATCTCTCAGGACTTTTTTTTCTAAAAATTGTGAAGGTTCCCTAGCCTGGACTTTTGTGGGGAAAAAATGTGATAACTGTCTAATTTGTAAAAATAGCGTTGCAATATTAATTGTTAACCACGTTATTGAATTCAAAACGCAATGTATACATTACTTTGTTAAAACAAATATACAATTTGTCAGCATAATATATAAATAATTATGATGTATATGTATCATGAAACAATATTGAGAAAGGAAGAGGGAAAAATGTTTACAAAAAAAAAATTGTGTAGGAAAAAAAAGCCGTATTTCCGAATGTCGGCACCTGTTATAGAAAGGAAATAAGCAGGTGTTGTTAAGTCACAAACACACTACGCCATATGCATATTAAAAGATCTCACTGAATGTCTGTGTTAATCAGTGATACAAAAAAAAATCACAAACCCTTCTCTGAAATGAGGCTGCCATGATATTAAATTAAAATTGATTGTGTTCAGAATGTATCAGTAGAAAGAAATAGAAAGAAAGAACTCATTCTTCATTATACCTACCACACAGTGATAATGTACATGTACCTATACTTGCCATATATTTTATATTTTTAGCATCTCGTTCTGCAAGAAACCAGGACAGATAGTCATTAGGTGATAACAGCAGCCAGCATTTGTGCCAGACCATAAAGGAAGAGGGACATAGTCATGACCTCTTGCTATCACATGAAACTATCCATCTCGCAACTGTGTATTAAAGTTCTGCATTTGCGACTGGATAGTGATTTGGGATAAGCATGTTATTTCTACAATGTATTTCATCACATACATCTGCCCATGGATTTCCTATGACATAGAAGACAAAACATACTTACATGACAATTGTAAGTATTAACTAAAGTCTAACCTACAAACACATATTATGCAGAGCTACAGATAATCTTTTTGATCAATTGGGTATTCACCCTTTGGTATTTATTTAATTGGGTATGTCATGGTTTCAGTTGGGTAAAATAAAACAATAATATTGTTTTGTGGTAGCATTCCACTAATATTGTATACACAAAATCATAAAAATCAACTTCTTTTGCAATATGCTTTATACAAGGTGACTGGGTGTCCCTTCAACAACCCGTATATTGCTCAATTTTCATTGATCGTTTTGTGATTTGACAACTTCGATAACTTTATTGGTACACAAGCTTTTTTATTTTGATTGGGTATTTTGGCATTTTTAATTGGGTATTTAAGAAAATACCCTTCTTATCTGTAGCTCTGTAATATGTTGGGGCCTTCTTAGATCAAGTTAATTGCTTAAACATACGAGAACTGATCCTAATCAGGGGCATACCTGGAGCATTGTGAAATGTACGCCAGATATGAGAAGCGTAGCTGCGAACCGAGCAGCGACGTTGCGAGTGAGGGGTAGGTGTGGGAGGGGGTCTTTTGAAAATTAGGAGGCAAGTGATGCGTTCTCAAGCTATATTTCAGCGTTAATATGGCATTTTGTTTGACCATACCAACCTCAGCCTTCAGTTTTTATTGCATATTTGGAACTTTTGAAACTTTTATTTTTTCACTTTTGCTGACGAATTGTACGCATTGGCGTACGTGCGTATGCCTGGATATGCGCCTGCTAATGCTCAACAGAG
Source organism: Cyrtodaria siliqua (assembly GCA_037043455.1). NCBI lineage: Eukaryota > Metazoa > Mollusca > Bivalvia > Adapedonta > Hiatellidae > Cyrtodaria > Cyrtodaria siliqua. Next base: position 86,789 of record JAWPHD010007890.1, read on the forward strand.
CCATCCTAAACGTTTTATGCAAAAATGAAAAAATAAAGAAATTGTGCAACATAACGGTAATACCATTCTGTATTTTCTGTAATTCCCTGAACACTGGTGGTATAACTATGTTTATTAAAGTGTCCTAAACTGACAACATCACAGAGAAACATTCATGTTGTATCATCAGCTTTTATGGGTTTTATGTGATAAATAGAATCTCACAATATCTTGCTTAAAAAAAAAGGAAAACAAATGCCTACTGACCTACTCTATGTTTTTTAGAGCATGCAGTAGGAAACACAGTGCACCTATTTTTCTTTTTGACAGCAAGATAGCATGTTTCATCCTGACCGACATACACTTCAGTGTCATTGTCTTAAAGGGACACGCAGTAATCTTGAAGTGTTTATGAATTAGCGTCTGACATAAAGTTAAATTAAATTTTGAGTTTTAATTTGTTCTTATTATTCGACCAAAGGTTTAAATATAATATTTGTGCAATATAACCAATAGTTAGTAATATGCAAAAACAAAGTCAATTTGATTAATATAAATGAGTGAATAATTGCATATACGTTACTTTTGTAGAAAAACAAACGGGACGCCAGGAGATTTTATATAAAAAAATAACAAGATTGCCATGTGTCTCTTTAAATTCATAATTGGGATTATCCAACGATTTGACTGCTTACAGATGTGAACTATGCACAGGATACATTTTTTCACTGTGCTGCAGCTCTTCTTTAGTTGACTTCCTCTTTGCTCTTCATCTAAATCCATTTTCACAGCAGAGATGATATATTAATTTTGTAGTCACATGTAAATGATGTTTGTGTAATTATCCAATGCTAGTTTTAAATGCCTGACAGAAAAATGTACATGTCAGTCATAGAAAACCATTTAAATATAATTATATATAGGATAAAGACACTTTCTCTTCTTGAGGAGACTTATTCTGTAGTGAAATCTCATCTTTGCTCATATGATGGCCATTCCAAATACCCAATTATGGTACATTAGAATAGATTAAAGATGCTGGTTCCAACATCCTATACCAGTTGTAATGATCCACTGTGAGTGAATATGTTATAATTGTATCCAAACATACCTAACAATTAATGAAGTCACTAAAAAAATCCAACCAATTCCATAATTCAGTAAATGAATAAAATAACTATATGTCGCACTCAATTATATATTTAATTTACCTCAAGTTATGAATGTCGATGTGTTTTTTTGTCTAAAACTGCAATATGTGATGGTGTTGTCTACAGATTTGTTCAACAGAATTTGTAGTTGAAGTGTATGTTTAACATTGTTGTTACTCCTAGTAACAAATAATTTTGAGAACATGAATTTATATAAGTTTTCATCGAAAGCTGCTTGTAAAATCCTGTCCCGGTATTATTTGACATATAATTGTTCACCACATTTCTTGAATAAATATTGTTTATTAAAACCAAATATATTTGTAGGGGCTGGACAGGTTCCCAGCTTCCTATGTATCATTACTGTCTCTCTCTGGCGAAGCTCTTTATACATGTAACCTTGGTGTTTACGAGCTGTTAAACAACAAGAAAACATTCAATTCATCAACTGATGTTAGGGTACACATGCACCTTTAACCACAGATACCGGTTTAAAAAAAAAGTCATATATCTATTAAATATATATAAGATTTTTTTTAAACAGGTATCTGTGCCTTTAACATTTAGCAAAATATAGACATTCATGTACATTCATTTATATAATATTTTCATAAAAAGAACAAAGATTTTTTATCAGTTATTAATAAGTGCAAATGTCTGCAAACATTCATTTTCTTTGCCAGTCCATTCTGAACCTAGGAATTTAAATGTATTAAAATAAAAAAAATAGTTATCCGTTGTCCTGGAAACAAAATTCAATGAACAATGCGACCTGTATATCTAGGTCATCAGAGTTCACAAAAAAGGTAAGGGTTTACACTGTTGGCTACTTAGCCTCGGTCACCCGGCCCGCTTCTGATTTCTTCGTTACGCTATGCTACACGGATCCAGAACCAGGGCCTGGGGAAAATAGGACGTTTAAAATCGCCCTCTCGTTTTGAGCGATTTTGGTGAGATTTTTAGAGATTCAACGAGACTTTCAAAAAACATGTTTTTAAGTTAATTTAATGATATTTTCTTATTTTTAACTTATGAGAAGCAGCGAGTGACGTTAAACAGCTTAACTGCTGTATCAACAATTGACGTTGTACTTGTTTTTACAACATGACGTCACGCAAACGTCGACTCTATGAGCGTGAAAAAAACGCGCGAATAAATTGTGTTAATCGCTAGTGGGCGCTTTAATTGGCCTAATCTGCCCAGACCGATATCTGTAAGTAAGACATATGCATGATACGGTCTTGCTGGCCGAGACTATTGGCTACTCTGCCAATTACTTACCGGTATATCAAAATCTCTTTTAATTTCAAATATAAGCTTATGTGACTTGTGAGCCACTATCAGGCATACCATGAAACTGTGTGTAAGTGTAATTTCAGTAAAATGTAAAATATGTAAAGCCTCATTTCCTAGTTAGGGTTTATTTATTAAGAGACTTTGTATGGCTGACAGTGACAGCAGTTCAGACATTTAATGTACACACAGGATATCCACCACCCACCCACCACCCCCTCCACCACCCACCGGCACACAGGACCAACGGCTTTACATTCTCTCCAAATGAGTTCATACTCTCACAGTGCTTTGCCCGGGTAAAATAATATCGGAGTGCGTTTGATAAACCTTGGATGTGGCCCCAAAGCGGATAAAAATGCTAACCCATGGCTTCTAGGACGAGAGTAAAGTATGCTATCCACTCGACCACAGCAACTCCATTTACAAAATAAATTTATTTGTTATTTAACCATTAATATAACTGTTTTAAACTAACATCATATACAAAATCAAGTCTGGTCCCGCGAACCATGCACTGACCCGACAATATCAAATAGGGTCCATGTAAAATGAAGTTGGGTTGGGTACGACAAATCATAAAACTGATATAACTTCCTTATTTATAGGTCCATAGACATGAAACCGGTTTTAAATCAAAGAACAGACAATATGTTATTCACCAAATGACATTATAGGAGAAGGAGACGCCTATTTTAGTTTCCATTGACGATAAAGCGAGTTGTTGACGCTCACCATGATTTTGACCAGCCATTATAACATTGGTGCAAAAATCTTAAAGCATTTTTCAAACAAAACTTACATGACTTAGATCAATAAGATCGTATTGCATCGAATCCTCACCTCGGTCACACCTTTTGTATGTTAGTTATGATTGAAACTATTTTTTAAACAAATGACGTTCTCAAATTTAAAAACATCTTTTTGACACATTGACCCACAATGCCTCATTCAAAATGCCACCAGCCATTGCCTGACCCCACGAAGAGAGAGTAGCGAGCGCAGTAGGGGAAGGGTACCAGACTATTCACAAACTTCTTGAAAAGTCCACATAGTGTAATTGCCTAAACTGCCGTTAGTAAAACACGCTTTAATATTATTACAGGCAAAATTGTAGTATTTTCCCTAGCGAATGTTTTTTGAATAAGAGGAAAAAGCTTGTCTTTGATAAGGTGATGTGGTAAGGTGGTATATATAGTGTAGAGAAGTCATAAATGCTTATAAATAAAACTTGTCGTTTATTGTAACTTTTATCAAGGATACCTTCTGAATTTTTAATAGACCAAAACAATCGAATCCCTGAGTTTCCATAAGTTTAAGCACAATATAGTTTAACGTGATCTTTAACGGCAGTAAGACAAAAAGTTAAAAGTTTGGAGATGTTTGTGGTGGTGCAGGCACTAGAATTCGAAATAAAGCGGGCCTTATATGGATGTTTATGTAATTTATGAATCCAGTACATAGTTGGCAGTTTGTTCTGCTTTTCGTCAACCCCAGCCTTGAAAGTAGTGCACCGAGTGATACATCATCCTTAGTAGATTGAACTGGAGTATACGAATTAGTGCTACGGAGTTCCTGAGATAAAACATTGACGTAATGTAAGCGTCAAACAATAATTACATTATTAGCTGCCTTATCAGCAGGAACAAGAACAAATTTATTATGAAATTCTTGAAATTCCGATTTTAAATTACGAAAGGAAAACCTAGGTCTCGGAGGAAGTAAAGATGGGTTAGCATTATACAAGCCAATACGTGTATCTATAATTTTAAAAAAAAAACTTTTTCCAAGTAGAAAGAAAGTTTGGGTCCGCATGTTCTCTACGACACCATTTTATACTTAAATCCTGAATGGGTCGGGCGATTAGAGCACGACAGGCATTAAAATCGATAGTTGAAGGTAATCTATACTTAGGACCTTTCAAAAATAGATACCGATACGTTTAATATCAACAATATCAAAATTACCAGTGATGACATGACCTGCTGGAGTATAGCAGAATTGTGGTGTGTTACATTCACATTCCTTAGGAGTGTTATTTACTATATCAAGATCAGAAACTATTTTGTTGTAGTTGAAAATAATATTTCTAATAGGTTTTTTATACTTATAACAAATTACAGGAATTTCGGAATTTTTGAATTATTTAGGAATATAATTTACTACATGACTATCTCGAAAAAATACTAGGCATGTCAATGAAATCAATACTTTTATTAAGATATAGTATTTTCAGAAAATGCCTGACGTGATCAGACTCCTTGTCAATATGGGGTCGGAGAAACATGTTGTGTGTAGCTTTGAATTATGGAAGCAGTACTATACAAGCGATCTGTACGAATGAAAATGTTGTCTGCTTCCTCGTTGATCAACTTAAGTGAAGAAATGGACAAAGAGATAAGTCGTGAAAGAATAGAGTGCTTTCCAGACTGTTTGAAAATAGTATGTAAATCAGCGACTGACATAATTACACGCGATTTACGTTTGATGTTACCATTACGCAAATGGGGTATTTCAAGTCAAAACATAAATGACGTGAGATGTACGTCAATCAACATTTGAAGCTAGACATACATTAAACAATCTACCATTTACAGCTGATTTAATGGTGGACTTGCAAGTTAAATAAGTGCAACAAATGCTCCTCTTAGCATTGCACTTATTAATAGAGGGAAATATCCTGCGTATTGAATGAACTAAACGATTTCTGAAAGGAGACTTTATATGGTATTTCCTCAAAACAGGTGATCAATGAAACTTTTGAGCCGTTATTAAAAATCCTAGTAATATTATTAGCAAGAACATGAAACGTGGTTGCCGAATGAAGATTTAAAAGTGTAAGGAGTACATATGGTTTAGTTCTAAGAAATAAGGGCCAATTAGTAGTTATCAGAGATACGAAATAGAACCCTATCAAAGATCCACAAGCAAGGTTTTACGCAAGCGTAAAATAGCATCCAAGAGACAAAAAGTTAACATAATAATATATCAAGTCACGGGTGTTAAAACAATATTGGAAACAATAAATGTTGTCACGGAGACATAAACAAGTCACGACCGTTTTTTCTTACATTCTTCCCGATTTTTACCATCAGTTCTTCCTACCAAGCATTTTAAAACAATGTGGGTGACCTCGCTTCTTTCTGTTCAAATATCTTGATATGCTTTACATATTGATTACAATCAGCACAGAAATACAATTGTTCACGTGTTAAAGGAATTCGTGTGCGTTAGAGTGTGCATTACAACACGTATAAACTGTTCATTGTTACCATGTGTAATTATAAGATTGCGTTATCAAAGTGAAAAATGTAAAGGAACTGTTGCTACTTTACTATAAGCAATAATGAGAACCATAATAATGAAAAAAAAAAAATTTAAAAAAAAGAGATAAAAAATGGATATCAGCAGGTTTGAACCCTATCATCCTGGGCAATAACACGACGCCTTAGTCAACTGCACAATAGGCGAATGTTTCATCGCTAATATAGCTAATATACATATAATAACAACCAAGGGTTTACGCAGTTAACATAATAATATATCAAGTCACGGGTGTTAAAACAATATTGAAACAAATAAATGTTGTCACGGAGACATAAACACGCCACGACCGTTTTCCTTACATTCTTCCCGATTTTTAATATCCGTTCTTCCTACCATGCATTTTAAATCAATGTGGGCGGCCTCGCTTCTTTCTTTCAAATACCTTGACATGCCTTACATATTGATTACAATTCACCCTTGTAACACGACGTGCTAGAAGTACACATCAGCATAGAAATACAATTGTTCAAGGGATACGCGTGCGTTAGAGTGTGCTTTACAACACATATAAACTGTTCACTGTTACCATGTGTAATTATAAGATGGCGTTATCAAAGTGAAAAATGTAAAGGAACTGTTGCCATCAGCAATAATGAAAAACATAATTAATGAAAATGTAAAAAAAAAGAAGAAAAAATAAGAAGGGAAATCAGCAGGCTTGAACCCTACCTTCCTCAGCACTAACACGGCGACTCAATCAACTGCACTATTGCGGCTCAAACGTTTATCAGTATTTATTGTGAATGTTTTGTCGCTAATATACATATAATAGTAATGACTACATGCTACATTTCAGTAGACTGGTTTACGAAAATGTCAGCAAGTGAAATGATAACCTTTCAACATGACAAAATATGTGTTTATGCCATTCAAGTTTGATGTTTGTAGAGCCTTATCTTTCCTTCTGGATAACATCTTTATAAGATACGGTAAAACTATTTACCGCCAGGTTGTTGGTATTCCTATGGGTACTAACTGTGCGCAACTTGTTGCAGATTTGTTTTTGTACTGCTATGAAAGAGATTTTATGTTTTGTTTGTCAACTGCTAGCCAGGGAGAAATTATTGATGCCTTTAATACTTCTCGGTATCTTGATGACATACTCAATATTGATAAACCGTTCTTTGCTCATATGGTTAGTGACATTTATCCACCAGAGCTCACGTTGAATAAAGCCAACAGTTCGGATACAGTAGTAGCATTTCTCGATCTTCATCTCTCGATTTCAAATGATTGTGTTTATACTAAAATCTATGATAAGAGAGATGATTTCAATTTTAACATCGTTAACTATCCACACCTAGATGGAGATGTACCTCGTGCTACCTCATACGGGGTGTATATCTCCCAGCTCATTCGATTTTCTAGAGCGTGTAATGATGGGATAGCCTTCAATGATTGAAATCAAGTTATCACAAGTAAACTTCTTCAGCAGGGTTTTCGTTATCACAAACTACGTAGATCTTTCTCTAAATTCTACCGGCGCAACGAGGTCCTGCTGGAAAAGTACAACACCAACCTTAAAACACTTCTGCGACTAGGCATATCACAAACCTCATTTTATGGAGATGTGGTCTATAAACTTCGAAAGTTAAAGGGGTCTGACGGGTTTCCTGACCGCTTTACAAATTTAATCAGGAAGTTTGTCAGAAAAGGCTATAACCCTTTGATTTTACAGCGTACTGCATGTTTAGTGATTGACCACTCCATAGTCAGTCATTGCACTTCACTTTTCACTTGTGCGATGACTGGACTACCTCTTGGGACTCTATGATTGTACCTACTGAAACCCCAACTAAGGGAGGTGGGTGCATGAGTTTTCGTCCCTCGGGTTTTCTGGTCGTACCCTAGATTGGTTTTCTCTTTAGCTGCAACTACTATGGTTGTTCAGTACGATTCTGGATACATCCTGAGATGTTTATTATTTTGTATGTGTTTCTTTAGTTAGTTTCTCTGGATGTGGACTTTATTGTTAGAGAATTCCTTTCGATGGGATGTAGTTTTGTTTACACTGTCTTGTCTATTTGGGCTCTGAAGACAGGATAATAGCGAGGATTGTGCGCATATAAAATCGATTCAAGCTAACCAGTAGGCCTTATTACCTTCTGACCGTTCCGTCGGTAACCCTGTCTTCACCACCCTTTCTGTTGTTTTTTTGTCTCTTTCATTGTATTATCAAGTCCTTGTTTGCGGTACAGTGCGGACCTACGATGCCATTGCGTTCGGACGCTGTGGTTTCTATAGCACCCTATATCTCATTTTTTTCAGACGAGTTCTCTAGGAATTCCAGTTGTAAAGCATGCTTATCAACACTTACATATGTCACAGTCTCTTAACCATAGACAGATATAAAACCCAAAGAAATAATATTTGTCAACTTACGGACGGTTAAAATATGTCCAAAACTCGTCAACAGTGTCTAATAATAGATCAAAAGTTAAGGAAAACCCTAATAAAACGGGCCAAAATGTCGATGAGCACAAAACCTTCAACATGGTATAAGAAACACAAGTCTTTAAGGAAAACCTGGATCAATAAATGTCATACAATCCCTGTGGGATGAAAAGATAACAATACTGATTGGATGTAAGGGGAGACTTTCTACGGACATAAAAGCATAGAAAGACACAAAGCAAGTACTGAATGACTTGGCAGAAGCCAGAACAACAAGAGAATAAAACACTAAGAGCATTAAATGGTATAATGTAAGTCTCTGTAGCTATGTATGCTGTTATAAAGCATGTTGGTAGACACAGTCGTCATAAGTTAAGAAACAGTCAGTACATCCAGCATATTGGTTCAGTCTGTCTCGTCTGTATACTCAGTGACAGGAATGACAACAAAAGTAGTTATAAAAGTCAAACAGTAAAAGTAGCATTCACAAAGCAAAGTCAACGAAAAATCGGATGCAAAGCAAACAACAATTACATGGGGAAATAAATAGAATGAAATGCAACATAAAGAACATAAAGGGGTTGACAATTTTGGGTACCGCCTTGGAACGGTAGACAATATGGGTACCGCCTAGGAACGGTTAGTGGCAAAAAGGTCGCCGGTGATTTAAAACAGGTTCTAATGTGCACCAAACTTCATTCTTACCCTAGTGTTATCCCAGTAAAACGGGATATTGTAAATAAAGAACAACAACCAATATAGTCAATATTAAACATCCCCATGTTGGTACCGGGTTCTGTCTAAATCTACTCCGGTGTCATCATTGATGTCTAATCCCCGGGGTATTCCCGTCGCCGCAACCCCACCACCCCACACCCACGCACACCCCACACTCACCTCCGCTCCGGTAGAGGGAAACTTTGATAGATGCATAAGAAACTTTATATTGCCTGAGTTTGTTTTAGTTAACTGCTATATGTGATTTAATGGGAACTGCTAAATGAATACACCAAATGAAGCACCAAATTCATGATATATTTTTGAGCTCTTCACCACAGTCGAGAATTTTTTTTATACGTTTTGTTATGTAGACATTGTCTGTGTAAAAATTATCATTATTTTGACTGTAAATCTGTCGTTATGTCGGGAAACAATGTTTGCATTATGTTTTGACAGTGTGCACACAATTTAAGGACTCATCCCAATGATGTAAACACTTTCAACATCTCAAACACATTTTCCAATGCGCTACAGATGTTGGAAATAATCTGGATATTCGTTTCTAGATCTTGTCTTTGAAATATATACAGTCGCCAAATGTCATAAAAGATTTTATGTAATAACGATAGTTTCATCTGCTTTGTTGTGCAATTTGTAATGAATTCACTTTGAGATTTATTCTCAAAGTAGTCCAACTTGTAGACAAAGCTTTTGATCAGACTCAGAGATACCACAAATCTCTGTTGCATGGTTCCCAAAAACAAGAGTTGCCTCTGTTTTGATCGAACAGTGTTTCAAATGATACTCTAGCAAGAAATGTTAAAAGTGACAAAAGTTGTTCTGCATCATGTGTTTCTCTCAAAATATTTGTGAGTGTTTGCATTGTTTCTATGTAGTGTTTGTATTTGGTATATATCCCTTTATAAATTAAAAACATATATATATAATTTTTAAATTGTAACTTAAACAACAAGGCATTTGTGAGTCAACATTCATCACACTGGTGGCTCGAATATGCGTCCACAGCATGGAATCAACTCAGGAAAACTCGACGACTCGAAGTATTTTTGTTGTTAAATCATCGGTTTTTATTTATATGGGGTATATATTGCTAACAGTTGTACACATTATTAAATGAAGTGTAGTTAGATCACAAAACAACAATTTAGTATAGGCTTAAATAATTTAGTATAGGCTTAAAGCATCATATGAATTAACATTAATGCCCTACTATTACTAACGAATATATTCTCTAATGTTATTTGAAGTGTTCATAAAACAGACTCCTATATACGAGACCACCCGGCTTACGTCCAGATCCGACTTGCGAGGCTAAGGGAAAGTGTCTTACCCAATAACACACAACGAAACTAAGTGGCGCCGATGAGGCTTGAACCTGGGTCTCCCAGGACCTGGGTCCTCAAAGTTCAAGCCACCGTGCTGTCTACTGGGGCACGATAGCCCCCTACACATATACTGAACACAGTCTTGACAATAATCGAGAACTCCGAATTAACGGTTAGAATGGGATACATATGGTCAACAGGAAGCGCATATATAATGTACTTGTGCAACCAGGACATCTGTGCACAAAGTGTGTACGGTGTCAAACATCAGTCCAAATATACATACAGTTGTATTATCTCGAGACAGACGGTCAGTCAACGAGCGGCCATACATTCACCATGCGTTCAGTATTCGAACACATTCGTGCTTTTAACATTCGAGTCCTGCGCTTAACGTTTAAACTCAGCCCTGTGTTCAACGTTTGATCTCAGCCTTGAGTTTAAACACTCGAACGTATCCCTGCATTGAACATTTGAACCCACTCCTGCGTTTAGTATTTAAACAGAGCCCTGCATTCAACATTCGAACCCAGCCCTGCGTTCAACATACGATCCAAATCCCTGCATTCAACTCTCTGACCTAGTCCTGAGCTCAAGATTCGAAGCCAACTCTGTATTCAATATTCAAACTCAGTAATGCGAATGTTGAATGCAGGGTGATGGTAAAATTAAAGGCAACGCCGAAAAACAACTGGATTATGGTAGGGTAACTTTGAGCACATTGCAACAAGGAGTGTCATATATCAATATGTTCGTTAGGGTCTGAAGTTTCTGACTCTGCCGGCATAAATTGGCGTAAACCGTGGCGAGCCGAGAAATCCAAGATGGCGTCCAATGTGGCCGCCAACTGTTTTTGTATACCCTATTCACATGTAGCTACAATAAAATCCAAGATTTTCTTACTGTAAGATTGATAAACTGGCTTAAATATGTTGCATATGCATTTGCATTTTATTTCGAATCCAAATTTAAACAAACTGTTTAAAATAGATGTGAAATGAGAGGTCAAAAGGTCATTATTTTAAATAAAAAATATATATTTTAATAATAAATTTAACTGGCTAACACCTAAATTAACATAATTTTTTTTAGTTTGAGACAAATCAATATTATTTGAATATAAGCATGTAAAATCAAGCATAATGAAATCGTTTTTTACAGAACTGTCCCGAGAAAAGCAAATTAGATTATGTATGTGAAATCATGTTGACTGATTTAAAATATCAAATTGAATCTAAAAAGAGTGCTGTTGAATTTCTACGGGGAGACTTTCTACGGACATAAAAGCATAGAAAGACACAAAGCAAGTGCTGAATGACTTGGCAGAAGCCAGAACAACAAGAGAATAAAACACTAAGAGCATTAAATGGTATAATGTAAGTCTCTGTAGCTATGTATGCTGTAATAAATCATGTTGGTAGACACAGTCGTCATAAGTTAAGAAACAGTCAGTACATCCAGCATATTGGTTCAGTCTGTCTCGTCTGTATACTCAGTGACAGGAATGACAACAAAAGTAGTTATAAAAGTCAAACAGAAAAAGTAGCATTCACAAAGCAAAGTCAACGAAAAATCGGATGCAAAGCAAACAACAATTACATGGGGAAATAAATAGAATGAAATGCAACATAAAAAACATAAAGGGGTTGACAATTTGGGTACCGCCTTGGAACGGTAGACAATATGGGTACCGCCTAGGAACGGTTAGTGGCAAAAAGGTCGCCGGTGATTTAAAACAGGTTCTAATGTGCACCAAACTTCATTCTTACCCTAGTGTTATCCCAGTAAAACGGGATATTGTAAATAAAGAACAACAACCAATATAGTCAATATTAAACATCCCCATGTTGGTACCGGGTTCTGTCTAAATCTACTCCGGTGTCATCATTGATGTCTAAACCCCGGGGTATTCCCGCCGCCGCAACCCCACCACCCCACACCCACGCACACCCCACACTCACCTCCGCTCCGGTAGAGGGAAACTTTGATAGATGCATAAGAGACTTTATATTGCCTGAGTTTGTTTTAGTCAACTGCTATATGTGATTTAATGGGAACTTCTAAATGAATACACCAAATGAAGCACCAAATTCATGATATATTTTTGAGCTCTTCACCACAGTCGAGAATTTTTTTTTATACGTTTTGTTATGTAGACATTGTCTGTGTAAAAATTATCATTATTTTGACTGTAAATCTGTCGTTATTTCGGGAAACAATGTTTGCATTATGTTTTGACAGTGTGCACACAATTTAAGGACTCATCCCAATGATGTAAACACTTTCAACATCTCAAACACATTTTCCAATGCGCTACAGATGTTGGAAATAATCTGGATATTCGTTTCTAGATCTTGTCTTTGAAATATATACAGTCGCCAAATGTCATAAAAGATTTTATGTAATAACGATAGTTTCATCTGCTTTGTTGTGCAATTTGTAATGAATTCACTTTGAGATTTAATCTCAAAGTAGTCCAACTTGTAGACAAAGCTTTTGATCAGACTCAGAGATACCACAAATCTCTGTTGCATGGTTCCCAAAAACAAGAGTTGCCTCTGTTTTGATCGAACAGTGTTTCAAATGACACTCTAGCAAGAAATGTTAAAAGTGACAAAAGTTGTTCTGCACCATGTGTTTCTCTCAAAATATTTGTGAGTGTTTGCATTGTTTCTATGTAGTGTTTGTATTTGGTATATATCCCTTTATAAATTAAAAACATATATATATAATTTTTAAATTGTAACTTAAACAACAAGGCATTTGTGAGTCAACATTCATAACACTGGTGGCTCGAATATGCGTCCACAGCATGGAATCAACTCATACAACTTTAGTAATCAGATAGAAATGGCCAAACGTAGGCAATAATATGCAGAGTCATCAAGCAACTATTATATGTATACATGTGTATTCTTTTAGACTTCAGTAAGTCTGTCGATATGGTAAATCACCTTTAACTACTATATAAACGTTACAAACATGGTAATACAGGTAACTCCATAACCTGGACCAGAGCTTTCTTTTCTGGACGCAAACTGTGCGTGGACGCACACTGTGCGTTTTTCTAGAAGGTGAGTCCTCCTCTGCCATATAAGTCTCGCCACGTGTTTCTCCAGCGCTCTGTCCTTGACCACATACTGTTTTGATATATACTAATAAACTGCTCAAAACCAAAACTCTAAAACATAAAAGAGATGGCATACACGACGATGATAAGAACCCAGGTCGAGAAGCTATTTCGGTATGGAGTCCACACAGTCGAAATAAAATACACCAGCCGGAAATGGTCTAACGGGGAGCGGCTAGGTGGGCCACAGGTAACTATTAACAAATGACAGTGTTACCCTAATGCTAAACAATCTAGGTTGGAGGTCACTGTAGGATAGGCGAACAGATGCCATACATTTTTGCGCAGGAAAACTCGACGACTCGGAGTATTTTTGTTGTTAAATCATCGGTTTTTATTTATATGGGGTATATATTGCTAACAATTGTACACATTATTAAATGAAGTGTAGTTAGATCGCAAAACAACAATTTAGTATAGGCTTAAATAATTTAGTATAGGCTTAAAGCAGCATATCAATTAACATTAATGCCCTACTATTACTAACGAATATATTCTCTAATGTTATTTGAAGTGTTCATAAAACAGACTCCTATATACGAGACCACCCGGCTTACGTCCAGATCCGACTTGCGAGGCTAAGGGAAAGTGTCTTTCCCAATAACACACAACGAAACTAAGTGGCGCCGATGAGGCTTGAACCTGGGTCTTCCAGTACCTGCGTCCTCCAGGTTCAAGCCACCGTGCTGTCTACTGGGGCACGATAGCCCCCTACACATATACTGAACACAGTCTTGACAATAATCGAGAACTCCGAATTAACGGTTAGAATGGGATACATATGGTCAACAGGAAGCGCATATATAATGTACTTGTGCAACCAGGACATCTGTGCACAAAGTGTGTACGGTGTCAAACATCAGTCCAAATATACATACAGTTGTATTATCTCGAGACAGACGGTCAGTCAACGAGCGGCCATACATTCACCATGCGTTCAGTATTCGAACACATTCGTGCTTTTAACATTCGAGTCCTGCGCTTAACGTTTAAACTCAGCCCTGTGTTCAACGTTTGATCTCAGCCTTGAGTTTAAACACTCGAACGTATCCCTGCATTGAACATTTGAACCCACTCCTGCGTTCAGTATTTAAACAGAGCCCTGCATTCAACATTCGAACCCAGCCCTGCGTTCAACATACGATCCAAATCCCTGCATTCAACTCTCTGACCTAGTCCTGAGCTCAAGATTCGAAGCCAACTCTGTATTCAATATTCAAACTCAGTCCTGCGAATGTTGAATGCATGGTGATGGTAAAATTAAAGGCAACGCCGAAAAACAACTGGATTATGGTAGGGTAACTTTGAGCACATTGCAACAAGGAGTGTCATATATCAATATGTTCGTTAGGGTCTGAAGTTTCTGACTCTGCCGGCATAAATTGGCGTAAACTGTGGCGAGCCGAGAAATCCAAGATGGCGTCCAATGTGGCCGCCAACTGTTTTTGTATACCCTATTCACATGTAGCTACAATAAAATCCAAGATTTTCTTACTGTAAGATTGATAAACTGGTTGAAATATGTTGCATATGCATTTGCATTTTATTTCTAATCCAACAAATTTAAACAAACTGTTTAAAATAGATGTGAAATGAGAGGTCAAAAGGTCATTATTTTAAATAAAAAATATATATTTTAATAATAAATTTAACTGGCTAACACCTAAATTAACATAATTTTTTTTAGTTTGAGACAAATCAATATTATTTGAATATAAGCATGTAAAATCAAGCATAACGAAATCGTTTTTTACAGAACTGTCCCGAGAAAAGCAAATTAGATTATGTATGTGAAATCATGTTGACTGATTTAAAATATCAAATTGAATCTAAAAAGAGTGCTGTTGAATTTTCAGATATAAAATCAAGGATTTCTATTGGAGAAAGCAAATTGAATGCTAAACATTGAAACGTGTTTGACCAGAAATAATGTTTATTTCAAGAATAGGGTTATGCGGTCTTGTCTGTTCTAGTTTACTGAAAATTGAAGATGACATATCAAAGTCCGTGAATCTAGAAAAGTCACTGCAATCTAGATGACATTGATACAACGTCAAGCCTTGTTGATAGCTTCCATGATTCTGAAGCACTTCCATGATTCTTAAGCACAGGAAATTTCGGTACTTCAAGAAGCAACTACAATACTAAGAAGAAGAATTTCACAAATAGAAGGTTTACAACAGGAGTACTTTTCCTCAGCTGAACTTAGTACTGAAGCACAAAGGCAGTTTCTGGACCACTTTCTTGTTCGTTTTGATCTAAAACAAGTCTTAAAGGTGGTACTGATATAGCAGATGAGAATGTTGACCAGAAAGTAATATCGATCTGTTCAGATAGTACTGCCCTTGTGAAACTGGTGATAACTTCCAGGCATCTGGGGTTAACTGTTTACTTGAACCATTCGTATGGCAGTAAGAAACTAATACAAGACCTACAATCACATGGTCACACCCTAGCCTACTCTGAAGTTAGGAATTTCTTAACATCTGTTGCTCCCCAAGTGACTTCATATCAGCAACAGACACTATCAGGTAACATGAATCAAATGAAACAAGTCCAAATGTACACTTGTCATATCAGTTTTGGGTCGAATGTAAAAACTAAGCAGAATAATGTGATTGCTACTTTTACATTTATAAATACAAAGAAAACTATGTCTTTAATTTTTCAATCATTTTTAAGTTTAGACACATAGGTATAAAATACAGATTAGCTTTGTTATATACTTTATTTATTGTACAGAAATATAAAATTTATAACACAAGTAAATTTTCGCAACATGCACCTTTTATTATCAAGTTAAAAGTTAAAATGATATATTTCACATTACAAATTAAAATTAGGCAACTGACAGGTGGAACTGACCCATCTGATATGATCCTGACTGAGGACAGGTCAAACTCTGATGAGCTCAGTATTGCTGCTGCAGACAACTGGGATCACAATGAGAATACCCTCAGCGGAAAACGGTCAACCCATACCATGACCAGCATTCTGATACACTCCACTCAATGTCATCCACAAACACATGGCAGAATCCGTCAGGTTGAGGAATGTTCAATCGATATTTCAGTCCTTCCAGGTATACATATTATATGATTATCAAAGTATTACGCAAAATATTGTTTGTACGTGCATATTTTTTGCAAATTATTTTTTCTTGCTGACTTTGTACTGGGACAAGGACAGTCTGGGCCTATCTCAGTCAGTTGTTCAATATTTTTTTCATTGACCAGAAGATTGTTTCTTTTTCGTAAGACAATACTGTTTTTAGTTCCATGGCTACCAGATTATTTGTCAGGACAAGTGAATATATTTTTGTCCAATCCTTATATTAATATGCACAACTGGATAAGTAACTCAGCATTATAAGAAAGAGTATGGAGTGGCTATGAGATTGAAATTGAAAACATGTGTGTAAATGTTAATTTGAGAGTTCAATGGTCAGAAAATGGCATCTTACCCCTCTTCTAGATAGATAGATACTTATACTCCTCACAATTCATATTACATCACAAACGTATATAGAAAATTATATAAATGTATTTAAAAATTCACAGTTAACAGCCAGGATTAATCAGTACAACTTCCTTAATGTTCAATGTAGATCATATCTCTGATCCATATCCATATACTGTCCACAAAGGAGGTATACCTGATTCTGTATTTTTATCTAAAGAAAACCAGCTACGAGAACATCGCCAAAACTGAGTCCACCAGTTGACATTGCTGAATTACACACCCCAGAACCACAAAGTGTGAAACTCCTCCGCCTTAAGGAACTCGTGTACAATTTGGATAGAAACATGCTTGTCGGAATGTGCGATTACCGTGCTGATGTATTGCCTCCATGGATAGTGTTCCAGTCAAACATTCAAGATGATTATTTCTATGAAACAGCTGAAACTGTTTTTAATCCCATTATAATGGATCCACTTACTGATCTTAACACAGTATACACAACATTAAAACGCACAAAAGATATGGGATTAAGTACTGTCAAAAGCTCTTGAAATCATTTGGGCTAACCCTGAGGAGTTTGAAGGTGTCATACCAATTGAAGGGGTCATACATTCTTTCAAGCGGTCTTGGAGTTTCAGTTGTACATGTTGTCTTTGACAGATATATTTCCAACAGTCTTAAATCACAAACCCGCCAAAAAAGGGGTGAAATGTTTCATCAACGGCGCCAATTGCTCTTTACTCCAATATGGTGGTTGGTGATTGGAAGTGAGCGTTAACAATTAACAAGCAGTAAGAGTAAAAATGAACTGACAAGGTTGTACACAAACTACTTAACTGAAAGCTGTCATGAAATCCTGTCCAATGTACGACATCGCGATAATGATGTCGTGATGTCGTATCGTATTGTCGCGATGCCGTATCGCGATGTCGCGATGTCGCATTGTCGGGCGTCGCATTGTCGCTCACAACAACGCGACATTATGTCGTATTGTCGTAATGTCGCCCACGACAACGCGACATTCTTTCAATTGTCGTAATGATACGACATAATGACATAATTGTCGCGATGTCGTATCGCAATGTCGTGATGTCGTATCGCAATGTCGAGTTGTCGTATCGCAATGTCGCACTGTCGTATCGCGAGGTCGCGATGTACCGGACATCGTACTTATGACATTGTCATCTTTGTTGCCGGTGGTTTGGATCAGAAGGCTTTAAAGGTCACAAATTATTATATTTCTATTTGTACATGTTTGAAATATTTTAACTTTGGTGATTCAATAATAAATTGGATAAACTTTTTTATCAAATAATGGACATATATCTGAATTCTTTAATGCACAAAGAGGAGTTAGACAAGGATGCCCACTGTCACCAATTCTGTTTATTATTGCTATTGAAATTTTATCGAATGCTGTAAAACTTGAGATAGCTGTAGCCGAAGAAGAAATTAAAAATTCTTTTTTCGCCGACGATGCAACGTTTATGATAGATGGTTCACAAAAATCATTAGAAACGCTTTTTAACATTATTGAACAATTTCGAAATATATCTGGGTTAAAATTAAATACAGATAAAACAACTATTTTAAGAACTGGAAGCCTTAAAAATACTAAAATTGAATACTGTAAAAACAAAAAAAATCGATGGACATCAGATAAAGCAGTTACCTTAGGGATGGTTTTCACAAATAATAGAAATAAATTACATGAACTAAACTTAAATACACAAATTGATGAATTTTATACGTCTAAATGGAAAAAAACATGATTTATCATTGATAGGTAAGACCACAGTGATCAAAACTTTTGCGCTTCCAAAACTTATATACCCGTTAACAGTACTAGAAAACCATAAAAAGAATATTATCAAACAAATAACAAAACATATGTATGAATTCCTATGGAATGAGAAACCTGATAAAATAGGAAGAAAAACTTTAATACAGGAATACGAAAAAGGAGGGCTTAAAATGATAAACTTGGAAGTGTATATAAATTCTTTAAAGTGTAGCTGGATTAGGCGAATATTAAACCAAAATAATAACGGATTATGGAAACGTTCCTACGCAAAAGAACTAAAATAAATCGGTGGAAGTGCGTTTTTCGAATGCAATCTTAATAGTGAAGACGTAAATACCATTGGCATAAAAAATGTGTTTTCAAAAGAAATCATTGAAAGTTGGTCAAAAGTAAATTTTACGAAGGATATAGAATAAATTTCCAAAAAGATCATCTGGAACAACTCTTCATTAAAACACAAGAAAAAAGTAATCTATATTAAAGAATGGGATAATTTAGGATTGAAATATATTGAACAACTATACGATTATCGAGTCAAGAGATTTTTTACATTTACAGAGTTTAAACAAATATTCGGAGTCAGAAATAGTGACTTTCTACAATACCATACGTTAATTAACAGCATTCCAAACGAATGGAAAACGTTACTCCAAGAAGAACAAATAAATGTAACAAATAGCAAAAATGTTCTGATAAAGAGTTTTCTAAAGAGTAAAATGCCAAATAAACTCCTAACTAAATTACTGATAGAAAAAGAGACACATGACAATATTGTGAAACCACAAGTAAAGTGGGAGGGTATTCTCGGAGATCTAGATTGGAAAAACATTTATTTTTCATCATTCAAAAGTACAATTGACACAAAACTACGTACATTCCAATATAAATATATCATGAGAATCATACCATGTAATAAGTTACTGTATAAATGTAAACTAGTTAGTTCTAGTTTATGTGATTTTTGTGGAATGCATGTAAAATCTCTTATACACTTATTTTGGAAATGTCCAATTATTCAACAATTTTGGACGAGTTTACAAATATTTCTCCAGGATAAAAATTTGGATGTAAATTTTGATCTAAAAACAATATCATTTTGTATAATTAAAAACACAAATAATAGCAGTATTGTCAACTGTATTATACTTATAGCAAAATATCTTATTTTTATAAACAAATGCAGGAAAGCCATCCCGGCGTTTAATTGTTTTATACCATATTTAAAAAAAAGAAAGGACGTAGAACAGAACATTGCAGTATTTAAAGATAAATTGAACAACACAACAAGAAATGGGAAAAGTTTAACGCATAAGGGAAACTAGATTGTGACCGAGATATACAATAAAATAATCAACGTATATAATTAAAACTCTGTAAAACAATACAACGATTTAGCCTATGTCTAACACTCCAATACTCCTGTTCCTACTATCTTTCAAATCTTTCTATGTCTGCTTATTCTAAATTCTTCTAAAGTTTCTTTTAGGGCATACATGTATTATAAGATGTTGCATCAATGTAACACATTGCTATACAACTGTACGTTAAAGTTCATATATGCTTGTAACATTTTGTAATATATTATGCATTGAGAGAAATAAAATATTAAAAACGAAATTATTCTATTTCATTTTTTCAAAACCTCGAGTCTAATCAAGAAGAGGCGGACAGTAGAATTATTCTACATGTAGCTTATTCATCCTCTTTAGGAGTGCAGAAGGCAGTAGTTGTACGTCCAGACACAGATGTCTTCATACTCCTTGTCCACCATTTTGAAGATTTGAACCGAGAAAGATTTTCTTTAAGACTGGTAGAAAGTGGTTGCATTCCAACAACGTCAGATACATCCCTGTGCATTTGGTTCAAATGCCGTGTCGCCTGAGGAACAAAACATTCTGTGACCAGTGTACTGCTTGACAGGATGTGATACATGTTCTCTTCCTTCCATTGAATAGGAAAGAAAAAAGCATTTCAAGTTTTAACTTTAATAAACGAAATAAATAAGATGACCGTATGTGAAACTGCGACAATGATCATAACTCGGCAAATTGTACATATACATGCATACTGATAGATGTAAGTACATAAGTTAGCTGGCTCATTAGGTAACTCGACTTGGTTTTGGCTTCAGTTGTGTTAATCTTGTTATGTTCAATCACAGATATATTAGGTATGTGGTTCAATATAAACAGGATATTCATTTAGTGGTATATTGTTTCATATTGCACGCCTGGCCTTCTAATTCACACCGTTCGGTACCGAATATACAGTACGGTCGACGTGTCTGTGTCGGCATTTGTATTTTGATACAATTCAGTTTTGTCACCATGTGTGCCAATAAACAGTAATAATCGGTGGAAAGCTTTCCTGTTTTGTTATTACACCCTTCCACCCCTAAGTCAGACGTGTCATACCGAGTATACAAGGTGGTCGTGCGCGGTATTTCGACATATTGTCCCCTTAACAATCCTTAGAAGGGCGGTAACAAATATAATCAAAGGGTTGTCTTGCGGTTCATTTCTGTTTTATTGCACGCAAGTACCCCAAAGTCAAGCGTGTCATACCGAATACACAGGTATCGCGTCGTTCACATAATTATTAAACACGTACTACACAATAATGGCATTCAAAGAAATAATTAATTTGAACATAGTACCCTGAATAAAACAGTAGTTGGACTTCTTAAAATGTGTATACATTTTTATGAAAAATATTCCAGATTTTTTTTTATGAATTTTCAACCAATTTCAACTGCCAAATTTGAGAACAAAACAAAGCTATACAGAAATCCATGGCTATAAACCAGATATTCACAATAATGGCAATACAAAGGAGTAATTATTTTGAATATCGAAACATAAATAAAACAGTAGTTTGACTTTTTAAAATGTGTATACATTTTTTTATGAAAAACACTCGAGTTTTTTTTTATAAATTGTCAACCAATTTCGAGGGCTGGCGTTGCGCAGTCGGTAGCGCGGCGGATTTGTAACCGGAGGCCCCGGGTTCAATCCTCCGTGGTGCCACTGAGTTCCGTCGGTGTGTTCTTGGGCAAGACACTTTTCCTTAGCCTCGTCCGTCGGATGGGGACGTAAACCGGGCGGTCCCGTGTATCGGTCTATCAACCGAGCACGTTAAAGAACCATAGGAATCTATTCGATAATAAGAGTAGGGCAGGTTCCCGGATTCCTATGCCAGTATCCTTCCCCTCTCTCTGGGGCGGCTCTAAATAACCTGTACTGTGTTGATGAGCCGTTAAACAACATTCAATTCAACCAATTTAAACCAGGGACTCATGTAATATAGACTGGTCCCGTTTAAACTGAGAACAAAACAAAGACTATACAAAGACTATACAGAAATCCAAGGACATAAACCAGATCTATACAATAATGGCATTAAGAAGGAATAATTATTGAATATCCTACCGTAAACGAAAGAGGAGTTAAATTTCTAGAAATGTACATTCTCGATTCAAGCCGAAAACTGTAGAAAAAGAAAATCAACACAGCTAGCGAGTGTATTTTCGCCGTTAAAATCCAAGTTATATTATGCATTCCATAATTTTTTCAATAAATTAAAAACAATACATGCATATATTTAAATAACTTAGCTCGATATTTGAAATAGATCGCGTAGTAGTATGTTAATAATTCAGTTTTATGTCAGCATCAACTCATTTCAGGATCGATCGCGTCAAAAATGGTCACCGCGCACCTTGTACCCTGTTGTTTATCGCAGAGTAATCAGGGAATCAGCTTATTCGCCATTCGGCGGAGAAATCGAGAATTAACAAGGGTGGTAAAAGCAGTTTCAAATCCAGGGTTCCTGTATTTCCATGCATGTATATAATTATATTCTGTGTTTAAAGTTGCACTCATTAGAATAAATGAAGGTTTTTAAAGTGAACTTTCCATCCAACCTGTCTTATTTTTAATATATATTGCCATTATTTTACGAAAGGTGCACATTTTCAAATGCAGAATTTTAAGTAAAAGTCTTGTCTATAATGTTGTCTAATTTTCAGTATGTTAAAGCTGGGCTGATAATTAGTCATATAAAGCACTGGTTAAAGCTAAATGTCTAGTCTTTAAGATGCTGTAAAAACATTTTCTGATGCAATTAGTCCGCAGTTCAACATGTGTTCAGTTTTAATTTTATCGCGCAGAAAATATAAAAAAAATCTGTTACAATTAGTCCGAGGTATTATGTTCTACTGATTCGTCTCTAGCCGACGCGCAGCTGCACATAAATTGATGGAGTGATGCAGGGTAAATACTATTCAATACATATTTTCGAACCTAACTCTCAAACTGTACAGTCTGTCGCATGTTTACTAGCGACGTCACTCTCAAACTCTCCTGTTCTTTTATTCTCACTAACTTGCACCAGAGGTAGTCTTAGATCTTCAGTGGTGGTGGTGTGTGGGGGGAGGGTGGTTGGGGCGTGGGGAGAGGGGATACATAATTTTAGATAGAGGGTGGGGGAGAGGTGGGTGCAACTTCTTTTAAAAGTTCACAAACAAAAAAAAACAAAAAAGCTTTCTCACATGAACTATCTGCTTAGAATGACGGGATGGGGTTGAGAGACAACACAAAACTTTTTTTTTTCACACTGAATTTCCATAATTTCTCAGAAAATTAGAGGGGCGCGTGCTGGTGCGGCAAACAAAGATGAAAAGAATACGCAGAAGTAAGTTAAACCTGTGAACAGATAGGTTCTTGAGTTCAAGTACCATAAAACGCTTCAAAAAGAACAACATAAATTAACAGAACAGAACAGAACAGAACATACTTTTATTGACTTGTACGTTAAGTACATCATCATAATATATATACAACAATTACAAAATACATAATTAAATCACGTGTAACATACAAAGTATATGATTTATATCAGCTCTAAAGAGGATGATCTATAAAGTGTTCACACATGCGTTATAGATATTCTATGTGACATCGCACATTTGAGATATAAAGCCAATTTTAAAAGAATCATTTTGTTTTCAGTTTGCAATAATTCGATGAATTTAAACATACTTGGTCTATTACAATAATATTGAGCTATGTATTTCCTCCTTATATCGGAGTAACATGGGCATTTTAGAATGAAATGAAACTCATCTTCAATATCTTGAGTATTACAATATTGACAAAAACGTTCATTTCTTTCAATCCTATTGATACCATACCGACCTGCTTGAATTCTTAGAGAATGTGACGATAACCTTATTCTACTTACTAAACTTCTTAAATCGCATGGCAATACATCTAAGTATATTTCATAATGAAAATGATTTTTCACATTGTTATACAAATCTAAGACACCAGAATTTTGTTTATCTGCATACCACTTTTGCAAAAAACAATCGATTATTCTTTGTTTGAATACTAATACAAATGACCTACAAACAACTGTATCAGGGTTATCCCATACCCAATTGAAACCATATTCATACAGTAACGTTTTAACATTAGATAACCAGTTCTTTTTGCCATTAACACACTCGTCATAGGCCATATTATAAACCTGTTTCAATATAATATTATCAGTATTTAACAACTTAAACCAATACTTAACAATTTTAACATATCGTGAAATATACAAAGGATAACGTCCTAATTCACCGTAAACAGCAGCTGTACAAGTACTTACTTTAACATTTAATATTTTCTTACAAAATTTTAAGTGTATTCTTTCAATTTCTTTAGACTTACTAAAGCCCCATATTTCCGATGCATAACCCAAGACTGAGCCAACAAATGCATCAAAAAGTTGACAAAGTAATTTAGGTTTAAGTTTATATTTACGACAATTTACTAATAAAACATTAAGGGCTTTCAAAGCTTTACCAGCTAATTGTTCTTGGTTTAGTGAAAAATTACCAGTATAATTAAACACGGTACCCAAATAATTAAAATCATCAACTACTTCTAATTTACTGTTATTATAAGTGAATTCCTCATTTGGTAATAGTCTACCTCTTTTCCTAAAAACCATAACTTTAGTTTTAAGCGTATTCACTTCAAGACTCCATTTTTTACAATAACAATTTAACAAATCGAGGCTACTCTGTATTTCTTCTGGTGAATTTCCAAGGATAACCATATCATCAGCAAAAAGTAGTAACATTAAAACAATATCACCTATCTTTAAACCAGAATTTATATCTTGTTGCAAAAACAACTCTAAGTCTTCAAGAAATAGAGAAAATAAGATTGGAGAGATTACCTCCCCTTGACGTAAACCTACAGCATATTCGAAGAATTCAGAATAAGTTTGACAAGACCTGACACAAGACTTTATCTTTAAATACATATCTCTTATTATTCTGCACATTTTACCTTGAATTCCCTGGTTATATATTTTTAACCACAATGCATTTCTATAAATACAGTCATATGCTTTTTTAAGGTCAACAAATACACAATACAACCTTTTATTCTCGTTTACATATTTCTGAATAACGGTTAACAACACAAATAATGCATCAACAGTAGATCTTCCTTTTCTAAATCCAAATTGTGCATCGGACAGTGTATTATTTTCATCACAAAAGGTAACCATGCGTTTACATAATATCGATGTAAACAGTTTAGATAAACAGCTAACTAATGTAATACCCCTATAGTTGTTTACATCATTTTTATCTCCCTTTTTATGTAACGGTATCATGACACCCTCTGTCCATTTTTCTGGAAAAAAACCACTGTTCAAAATGGAATTAAATATGTCACAAACATGTGACGATAAAATATCAATAGATTCTATAAAATATTCATTCATTAAAAAATCACTACCAGTAGATTTACCACGATTAAGGTTTTTAACAGCTTCTAATATTTCAGATACAGTTATCGGCCTATCTAGCTGTTCATCTGCACCATCCAAATTATCAAAATCATGATTCATAGCAAATGCCTCTGCATCATCATTTTTTATATTCAATATATCATTTCCAAGTCCAGAAAAATAATCATAAAACGACTCAATAGTAATATTATGACTAATCTTTTTACTACTACTTTTAAAAAATTTCCAGAATTCCTTAGGTTTTGAATGCCTAAGCTTCTCAATATCTGACAATTTCTTTAATTCAAAAGCCCTACGTTTTTTCTTAATAATATCCTTATATTCCTTTTTTAATATACAAAACTGTTCCCTACTAAAGTTAGATTTGCATCGATTAAATATGCACAATGCTTCACTATATCGTTGTTTCGCTTGAATACATTCCGCATCAAACCATTCCTTATTTCTTACCATTGGTTCGTCAGTAAAAGTAGGGTCACAATTATTAAAAACCTTTCTACAAAAAAGTGGATCGGCAACATCACGCAAAATATTTGATTAACACGTGACGTTTTCTGTTTTGCTAGTGACGGAACCGATGCAAAGTCGACAATCATACAAGGATTTGGGTAGTTTATGGTGGATTTGGGTAGATTTGGGTATTTCGTGCCTCCGCATAATTTTTTCGGGCTGAATGTAAACATAAAATGTAGTGGATGATAAATATTAGAAATTCTTTTTCAAATTATCATAAATAATAAAAAAGCGTTCAAATGGTTTCTTATATTAAGCTTTTAAGATAAAAATTAAATAAACATTATTCAGGACAAAATACCATTATCAGTTCAAATTAATAAGACCAATCAAAATGCTTATTTTTATTCACTCCATGTGATGGCGGCGCTCTTCATCTGAAATTTGTGTGGTAAAAAATAAGTTTTTTGTTTATTTTTATGTTTGTCCAGTAACAGTTTACAGTACAAAAGTCTATTTCTTGCATATAAATTTTGGTTTGTTACGTTTGCATATGAATGAATGATGTTTCTCACGAACATTTAAACAAAACAAAGCTTGTTTATCAACATCCTGAGCTTTCTTTTGTCACGATGTTTTCAAAATTTGAATTAACAGTCGTGCAACTCAAAATCACGAAGCGTCTCTTAAGTTATCGACCTTGATGAATCGCAACATATAAATATATATATATATATATTTAACTATTAATTTCATTTGATCACAGTGTAGTTCTTGTAAAACACCAGTGAAGGAGTTCTGCTTCTATTCTAAAAAGCAAAAGCGGGAAACTTCGCCCTTCATCTTGTCTCACCCTGGTTGCTGTCTCAGAATTACCAAATGACATGTGTTAACTTGAGGTAAATGCCCATTTTATTTCTGAAGTTCTTTACATGTAAGCGCTTCTGTGGTTGAGAGGGTAAAGACACGGCCTTTGAAACCTCTCCTCTCACACCACAGCAAATTATTTGAGTATTTATTCTTTCTTTCTAATAAATTCCACAGGCAGACGGCGCGTACCCTACCCCGCCCACACCCTACCCCCCTCTACTACCCCCTCCCCCTCTACTACCCCCCTCCCACTCTACTACCCCCCTCCCACTCTCTACTACCCCCTCCCCACCTGTTTCTCTACTACCCCCCTTAAATATGTTTTCAATAAACTGTTCCACTTGGTTTTCAATGGAAAAAAAAATTAAATAAATACATACTCTCTATACCATATAAAGGTGTCTGACTCTTTAATAAAAACAGCTATAGACCTCGCTTAAAGCCTTGCTGTGCTTGTATTTTTAGTCACAGCATCGTCATTCCGATTCGAATCAATAGTGTACATATTATAACAAATAGCCACAACACTGATTTCTTCAATGTGTGCTTTATATCGCATCAGCGAAACGTTAAAGACGTTTGAAAGTAGGTCGACTGTGATCTGACCTAAGCAATGCATTTTCTATGCACATGGTACGGTAGTGGGAAATATCTATCTGCTACGACTCTCGCTAAATATGCAACGTGATCGTTGAAAGAAAACCGTTTAACAACACTCACCGGTACGAAGAACTTCCAGGATTAATCACAGACGCTGCAATCGAGTTCTTTCAGAAACGGTCATTTGTTTACCGTTACGTAGTAGAGGGGGAGGGGGTAGTAGAGGGGGGTAGGGTACGCGCCGTCTGCCTGTGATAAATTCTATAGATACTGAACACAGTTGATTTTGATTATCACGTCAGCCTTATTTTTGAGGAAGGGTTAACATGCTTTATGTACTGATTAATGCAGAAGTTCAGCGAGATCTTTAAACGTGCACATGTATATATATCATTATCAAATGTAATGTGCATATTATTTAAATCTAACTGCTTCTTTAGTAATGACATATATGCAGTGTTCTCCAGAAGCCCCGGCGGCCGGCGATATCGCCTGTTACTCTAGAACCTAGCGCCGGCTACGTTTCTCAAAAAAAAAAATTATTTAGAATTATTTATCTTTGTACATATAAAAGTGTCCTTACACACCAATGCAAATTGAGTGTAAAATGCACCAGAATGCACAATTTTGCACCGTCAAAATGAAAAATAAATCTGGGGGAGACACTCGCCGCAAGCCCCGCCACTTTACGGCTGGAGCGAGCCGCTTCGCATCTCGCATCGTGTGCAACTGCGCCTACTATAATAATTATTTTTTCACCTACTACTTCATATTTTCTGGAGAGCACTGTATATGATGTTCAAACTCATGAACTGATTATATTGGCATTGCTATTTAGAGTTGGCTACTAATCTTAACTTTAAAGAAAGCTTTCATTTAGGTCTCACATTTGTGTATTGAAATTGATAGCTTGATCAGCCTTTCCACTAAGGCCAAATAAAATTAATCCCCAGTTTATTATCCCCGCCCGCCCCGAATATTTTATGCCGCCCCGACAAATTTTATTTTATCCAAGAAAAAAAAATTAAAAAAAAAAACTAAGAGGAAAAAAAGGAAAAAGATTGACTGTGAAAGGACTCGTCTTTCCGTGACGGAAAATGCGTTAATATTTAGCCCGAACTGGAAATACATATTGTAAACAAATCGGACGTCGAGCAATAGGAAGTAAGTTATATTAAGAACTTCAAATTTTAAAACTCACATACGTGGTAGTTTATATCATTATAAATACAAATGTATGCTATACAGGGTTCGACACTAACAGTGTCCCATGATCCCGAGGATCCCAGATTGTCAGGTGGGATCCCTGCTTCTAGAAGCTGGGGATTCCACTGGGAACCCTGATTTTGTCGTCAGGTTCTTATTAAGAACACACTTTATAGATTATTTAATCGAAAATCCCCCAAAAATCTAGCACAAAAATTGTCCGAAAAGGTAATTCAGTCTGCCTTTCGTTCTACCTCTGTTATCGAGGATCCCGAATATTAATCGCTCTCGCTAGGCGCTTATTAGGCCAGACTAAAGTGCTCTTTATTTTATGTGGGATCCCCAATGTTGAAGTGGGCACCCAGATGTACAAAGTAGGGATTCCAGTAGGATCCCAGACAAAAGATGTTAGTGTCGAACTCTGCTATAGCAGTGACAATTGGTATTAAAGAGAGGGTTCAAAACATAATACTTCTGGTTATTAATATTTTTGTGATGTTTGATGTCATCTCAGGAAAATAAAAAATAAAAAATAAAATTGCACCCCCCGCCCCAATTTTTTCCAAAATTTGTATGATAAACTGGGAATTAATTTGATATGGCCTAACGGCTGTATGCAGGGATCACCCTAGGAGTGAATTGCAATGAGACAAAATGTCCCATTTGCTTGATTTTAATGAGGCATTCACCATTTTCATGAACCATTTCGGATGCGAAGCCAAACGACCAGTGGTTGTTGCATCTCACAATGTGTGCAACTGCGCCTACTACAATTATTTTTTCACCTACTACTTCATATTTTCTGGAGAGCACTGTATATGATGTTCAAACTCATTAACTGATTATATTGGCATTGCTATTTAGAGTTGGCTACTAATCTTAACTTTAAAGAAAGCTTTCATTTAGGTCTCACATTTGTGTATTGAAATTGATACCTTGATCAGCCTTTCCACTAACGGCTGTATGCAGGGATCACCCTAGGAGTGAATTTCAATGAGACAAAATGTCCCATTTGCTTGATTTTAATGAGGCATTCACCATTTTCATGAACCATTTCGGATACGAAGCCGAACGACCAGTGGTTGTTCGTCGACCGCATGTATCGCTGGAGGCTGCTAGGCGGGTTTGGAGGCATGACCCCAAGAACATTTTTTAATTTAGATGTGATTTCCTGCATTCTGGCTCATTCCCAATAGTGAAAGTAGAAGTTGTTAAAGCATCTGAAGTAAAGCGTGTCCGAATTTACGTCAACTTTTTATGCTAACATAGTTTTATAATTGCTTGCCCCACTCCAGTACATAGTTAATCGCGTCAAATCATTATAGATTGGGGGATAATGTTCAGATATGACTAGAAGTTGATGAATTATTATAAAAATGGCCATGTTTGTTCATAATCAATCAATTTTCTTTGACACACCCCTGCTTTCGCAAAGCAAAAGCGAATCGGAAGTTTACCGACATAATCTTGTTTTGATTTTTGTCTCGCCTTTTTGAAGAAAAAAAGAGACATATGTGTTGCTTTTCCGGCGGCGGCGGCGTCAACATTCAAGTTTTGCGTTTAGGTCATTTTCTCACAAACTGTATGCACTAGACCTTTCAAACTTTGCTTATAGTTGTATCATGGGTGGTACATCGCAACGTGACAAAGCAAATGTGGAAGTGACATTGACCGTCCAAGCAAAGGGCAGATGACTTACTAATTTTTAGGTTCAAGTTTTGAGTTTAGGTCATTTTCTCACAAACTGTATGCACTAGACCTTTCAATCTTTGCTTATAGTTGTATCATGGGTGGTACATTGCAACGTGACAAAGCAAATGTGAAAGTGACCTTGACCCTCCAAGCAAAGGGCAGATAACTTACTAATTTTTAGGTTCAAATTTTGTGTTTGTCACTTTTTCACAAACTGTATGCACTAGACCTTTCAAACTTTGCTTATAGTTGTATCATGGGTGGTACCTGGCAACGTGACAAAGCCAATGTGGAAGTGACCTTGACCCTCCAAGCAAAGGGCAGTTAACTTAATAATTTTTAGGTTGAACTTTTGCGTTTAGGTCACTTTTCCACAAACTGTATGCACTAGACCTTTAAAACTTCGCTTATAGTTGTATCTTGAGTGGTACATCGCAACGTGACAAAGCAAATGTGGAAGTGACCTTGACCTCCAAGCAAGGGCAGATAACCTTATAATTTTTACCTTCAACTTTGGCGTTGAGGTCACTTTTTCACAAACTGTATGCACTAGACCTTTCAAACTTTTCTTATAGTTGTATCTTGTGTGGTATATCGCAATGTGACAAAGCAAATGTGGAAGTGACCTTGACCCTCCAAGCAAAGGGCAGATAACTTACTAATTTTTAGATTCAACTTTTGCGTTTTGCGTTAGTTTCCGGTGGCCCGACAGACCCTATTTTTAGGGGGCCGACCCTAAAACTTTTTATGCAAAAATTAAAAAAAAGGAAGAAAGAAAATGCCTACTGCCCTATATTATTTTTTTAGAGCATGCAATAGGAAACACGTCTTTTTTTTTGGGAGGCCTTATAACCTTTTTGTGTTTCTTTTGCAAAATTCCTTGGTCAAAGATAAAACAAAATATAGCAAAAAAATGCTTTTAGGTTTGTAGCTTTTGTCATGTTTACAGCAAACTATTGTAGTATATTTTTAGAATGGCTCAACCTTTAACATGTGTTTCGTTACAAAGGGTCATTTCTGTTGTTTGGTTTTTCAAGATTACAAAACCATCAATAATGGCACCTAAAAGGAGGAATACCGGAAAGAATGTGGCTAAAGCAGCCAAGAGTAACAAAAAAGAACCAGAAAAGCCTGTATCAGCTGTCCAGTCTAAAAGACCATCTAGAGCAGCTTCAATACCTGCTGTTGTCACACCAAAAGCTGGAACAAAGAGGAAGGCAAGCCCTAGTCCAGCTCCTGTGGCTAAGAGAGCAGCCTCAGTAAAGAAGGGTAGGAATGCAAGTCCAAGCCCGGCCCCTACAAATAGGTAGGCTCTTCATCTTTTTGAATGATTTTATACTTTTATTGAATGATGGAACAAGTATGGTTAACTAACAGGCTTTCAGCCGTTCATGTAAATTACAAAACGCAAATAATAAACCTCGTACAACTTACAAAACTGCAAACAGTATAAAAATATAAGTGCTTAACTAATTCTCATGTCTGCAATATTCCTGGCGATATGTCTAACAAAACAGAAAAAAACATTCGCGAAATGAAATAACTTCTTTCAATTCTTTTAGTCAAAATATCTGCAAAACTATTGACAGAGTTTGTAATGTATAACATAGTTTTTATAAAAGTGCATATTACATACATGTACATTTATAGGGAAAGATGCACAATTATATTTATAGTTTTTATAAAAGTGCATATTACATACATGTACATTTATAGGGAAAGATGCACAATTATATTTTAGGGGTTAAAACGAATGGTACTTTTTCAAAAACTATCGATCATGATTTTACTTCTGTTCAGTTTGAGAACAAGCTTGAGCACATCTTATCTAGAGCCCTGCTTCAATAATAGCCAATTTTTCAATGATACCATTTTAATAATTAAATACAGACTTACTTATTTTTGAATTCTCAAAAATAACACAGCTGGTACTAAGTGTTGTACAATGACTGTCATGAAATATCCCCATAAAGTAAAGTTTTGCAGTGAGCGTTATGTTCACATTAATAACATTTGACTGTCTTCTGTTTGAAGAGCACCCGCGAGAGGTAGAGCAGCAAGCACAAAGAAAGAAGAGACGAAAAAGGAAGTGTCAAAACCAGCATCAAGAACTCCAAGTAGAAGTTCAATTAACCAGAAGGGCCAAGGTGAGATTATCTGCAAAACTAATTGGAACAAACAATTACATGTAAATGTGTTAATTCTGTGTTCAACCCTACCTTTTTTTTTTGTCAAGGTTATCCACATGATTACTTGTGGACTACTAACTTTAACTGCAGTTGTCCTTTACAGAATTAGAAGGGTCTTCCACAGGCATTAAGGCATAGTGGCACCACTGCTCCTTAAATTTAATAAAAACAGGTGCTTGCCACTACTCCTTAATTTTACCACTACTCCTTATTGCCACTTTCCCTTAACTTTTCAAAACGGATCATGATCCAGTTACAAGCTGCACATTTTTGGAAAAAAAATATTGTTAAACAGTAACAATCAGAATCTGTAATAAAAGGCATTTAGTCTCTAAATAACAAAAAAATCCTTCTTTAGAATACCCTCTTCCACAACCATCCATGTATTTGAATGCCACTACTCCTTTAAATATTCCAGTGGAAGACCTGATTAGGTACACATTTATAGTATAAAAAGATACCGAGGAACAATGCTATTAAAAAGTGAACAATACATACTCTGGATTTAATGAAATAGGATATATGAACATTGCAGTCCAGCAATTTCTCTGTGAACAAAGTAATAGTTTAAAATTAAGATAATGAAGGTATTATGTGTTCTGTGAATGCAGCCTGTGCCCATGCCATTGTGAAAAATAGCATAATTTTTCTAGAAATTGTGAAAATTGTGAAATATTTATAACAAAAGAGAAATAAACTTTTTTCACTTTTATTTTCACAGTTTAATATCCCTTGGTTTTCAGTTTTGTTTTTGGAAAATACAGACTAATTTTGACACAATAAATTGGACCGTTGGCAGAGCCTGCCTCGATCGTGAAGTATATAATTCTTCTAGTAGTGGTAGAACGTAGTTTCAGAGGTGGAATTGAGAGATGTAGCAAACCAAACGAAATATAAGACTAGTATCCTTAGGCCAAATAAAATTATACCTGTGTTTACTGTAACATTGCTGAAAAAAATCGGGTAGGTAGGTAGGCATTTCATTTTATTTTTTTATTTTATTTTTGGCGAAGTTAATTTAAGGTGGCGATGAGCTTTGATGAATGGGAAAATGTGGTATTTTAAAACTACAATAGATAACAAATGAAATTGTGTATGTGTTATTGTTTCCCAAAAGGCATGGCAACAACTGGCTCTTTTCCCAATCACTTGCAATTATTGCAAAGGGGTAAAACCAGTGCTCACGCTTACCATACGACATGGTCGCCATTTGCGATTATTTTATAATACTGTCGATTATTTTAAAGAAATGTCGACAAGAAATGGCGATTATTTTATTTTAAATTTTTTATTTTTTTATTTTATAAATTTTCGTATAATTGTCTGTTTGACACCCCAAGTAATAAATGACCGCAATAAACATTACATAACCCGTTCACGCCCTCTGTGATGTCGCCACGCGCTTATCAATTATCGCTTGTAAATTCCCTTAATTGGCACTTCGTTGTCGGATAATCGGCATTGTTGATACACGCAAACATCATGTGATTAATGGACCTAATAGCCAATCACATATGCCGTTATTTTATCTTTCGGGCGATTGAACAATCAGACAATCCGTACAGTAGGTACAGTTTCCTGTTTGTTTTTCTGTACACAAACTACGAAGAGATGAAATTTATTTGTGCACGCACTATTATGAACATAGTCGCTACTTTCATCTGCATTAATAGCTATCCCATCATGATCCGATAGGTAGCAAACTCCCATGTGTATTGTGAACTGTGAAACCCTTGCAAGAAAGTAACTAAAACATTGAAACAATAAGAAGTTTGAATATTGTGCCTGGCTAGTGTCGGCAGTTTCATTTGTCACAACTTTGGATCGACAATTAATGACATAAAACTACATTATCCTACTATTAGGGTTGTGTTTTCTTTCCCCTTTAACAAGAAAGACCATTTTTGGCATTCAAAACACATTAATGCATGAAAAAAGTTGTAATTGATGGTATATCGATTAAATGTTGAAATTTTCGAACCGTAAAAGTGCGATGGTCATAGTACTTCGGATGGTACATAATTTCGGATTTTTTTATTTTTTTGCATAATCGAATTACAAATACATGTTGAAACGATATATAGAAGACAGATACATAAAGTATATTTCTATTCATTATTTAATCCATCATTCTTTGTTTTATCAATGTGTAAGGAGTTCCTGGAATCCTACTATTAAATGAATTCTAGTCTAGGCTCCTACTTCTTTCACTTGGAGAAAGTACTTTGGTGACAAAAAGAAAAATATAGCCAGAGGAGGCCCTGATAGTCTAATAAAACCTGATTGAAAATTTGGCTCTTACGACTGACCAAATTTTCTTAAGCATTAAAGTTGGCTTTATTTTCTTAACTAAAAAATGTGTGGCTATTAATTTAAAATGGCCAGTGTGAGCACTGTAAAACTGTTTAATTTTATTTTTCTCAAGTCCGGAAGAGGGTCAGTTCCAACAGCAGGACAATGAGCACATCAGTCGGCCTTGATCGCGTGAAAATAATTATTTAAAATTATTTTTTTCATTTTTTTTTTAATAAAAAAAGGAGTCTTGGGGGGGGGGGGGGGGTTTCAGCGGGTCGGTCGGGTTACAGTAAACTCAGGTATAATTTTATTTGGCCTTACTGGTCTGTATTTACCCTAAAAACAGAAATAAAAAAAAATGTTCCAGATTGTGAATTTTTGTATACATGTAGTTGTGAAAAAAGGATACTTTTTGGAATTGTGAATGGGGCCGAATTTCGGTCCCAAATTAATAGGCATAAAAAAACACTGATGTAGGAGAGCCATTTTACCGAGTAGAGTATTCCTGTTGAGCCATTGGTTTATTATTCCCCGCTTTCACAAAATGAAGTGGGTGCTATATATAGGAATCAATATTGTAACACTGCGTCCCTTCCGGTCGCGTAGCACATTTTAGCTCGACTATTCAAAGAATAAGAGAGCTTATGTAATCACCCCGGGTCGGCGTTGCGTCCCACATCAAGGTTTGCGTGTAAGCTGTGTTTACAAGTCTATATCTATTACATTTCTTATCCTAGCACAACCAAATTTGTTCATGGGCTTCCTTATAGCATTATCTTAAGGGCTGCATAAGCAATTTTGGTTCCTGTAGTCCATGGGCTCCAATGAAAC